>AYEL01081496.1:0-11032 GCA_000484575.1 Olivierus martensii | reverse complement strand
TAAATATTATTTTAATAAAAAATTTATATTATTTCATATCTGATAGAGGATCTTTAGAATTATTATAAATTTTTAAATGCTATCCTTTAAGTTTAAAATAAAGATTTAAAAATTATATTTAAAATACAGATAAAATATAAATTTTGTTTGAATAAAACATAATTCCCAACAAAAACTATCTAAAAATTACCTTCTTATAAGATTTTAAATTTAAAAACCCAGTGATTAGGAGTGAAAATTTCTATTACCCATTTACACTATTAGAAAAACAGTATATAGTATTAGTATATATAGTATAGTATTAGTATAGTATAGTATAGTATAGTATAATATTAGTATAGTATTAGTATATATAGAAAACAGTCTCTGATTTATGTAGATCCAAACTTAAGTAGATTCCTTGACTAAAAACATATTGATTGTAGTGGATAAAGCTATAATGCAGAGATACAAGAATTTTCTACTAATTTCATAATTTATCCTATGCAATTGTTTTATGAGCTTATTAGTTAGTATTTTAGTTAACAAGCCAGGCCTGTATCCAGATTTTTCGTGAAAATTTGAAGATGTGGGACTCAGAATTGAATCCAGTCTCCAAGAATGGTAAGCAATTGCTTTACTATGCAACTTGTGATTATTTTTTAATATAATTATTTTTAATTTCTTTATGACATAATATAGTGTACTATTTTAGTAATGTATAGAACATGCTCTAACATACATATATTTTAAGTAAAGTTTTTAGAAACATCCATTTATGTAAGTTGGGAATTGTCTTTATATTAGGGGAGTCATTTAAGTGTTATTTAAAAGAAATTTCCAAGTGGTGACAAGATCTGCATTTCTACTATTAACATAGATATTTTTTTAAATATATAAATTTCTGTGGTCATAAATTTGCCATTTTCCTTTAAGCAAATTGTTAACTAAATTTATACCAGAACAAAAATATATATATTATTTTTATGACTTTCAAACAACATCAATATCTTTGTCATAAGCTCCTTCACTGAGGGTAACTGGTATTGGGAATTCTGTTTGATATTTGGTTTACATTTGTTTACACACTTTGTGGTACTCCTGGTAACACTTGTTTGCTGTTTTTCTTTTTAATTTCTTTGAGAGAGAGAAATTTTGGAAAGAGAAAATAAAAAATAATACAATACTGTAGACCTGATTAACATTTTCGCTCTACCCTACTCTTCAGATTTCAAGATTTTGCTTCTACTGCTCAATAAAGAAAAAGTTTATTGAACGCTCTACCCTACTCTTCAGATTTCAAGATTTTGCTTCTACTGCTCAATAAAGAAAAAATTTATTGAAAACCTTAAAAGCATTATTTCGAATTTTTTTTTCTTAAAACAAGAACCAATGCAGACTTGCTAATATCAATGGATATAATATCATGTTCCGTTATAAGATATATGACTGTTATCGTATAATACTGATTACATATTTTTACAATTTTCAATTATAAAATGATACTCATTAATTTTTCAGAAAATTCGTAATGAACATACTCATAGTCCATGTATATCAAATTTCGTCAAAATTTATTGAAGGGGCAGAACTTTCTATGGAAGAGTGGAATATTCTATTATTATTTTTATTCCTGATTCAAAAGATAGCCTTACTTAAGATTTTCTCTTATTATATGCTCTATAGAGAGACCTTTGATTGTATTTCAAGCTTTTTTTCCTCTCTTTCATCATGTCATAATGATAATAAGTAGAGTCTATATGAGAAATAATAAGGTAACCATTGCTTTATGATCTGTAGACGTAATAAATTAATTAAATTTATTAAAAACAATCTTATTTTATAGCTTTACTTCTCTAGTTGTAAATCAAATTATATTTATTGATTCAGTAAAATATAAAAATACTTTTATTATTATTCGACTTTTATTATTATTTTTCCTTTACGATTATCACTTAGTTGAGATATGATATCGTCCAAAAATCAATTTTTTATATATAAATATCACTTCAAAAATGTTTCTTCACAAAAATGTCGCAAATTTTAAAGATAAGTTACAACTCTTTCGAACCTATTCGATAAGAAAAACATGTCCGATTATCCGAATAATTGAAAGCAAGTTGTTGCAAAAATATTATAAATTCTATAAAATTCAATAAAGCAAATAAAGTTCATCGCCATTTTTCCTCTTCAACATAAAAAAAACTATATAATTTATAAAAAATTAAATAAAATTCATTGAAAGGAGACTGTTAATCTGAAAAATGCGATTTTGTAATCTGAATAAATTTTATTCAGATTACAAAGTCGCATTTTTATTCAATTAATATCAGAAAAAGATCAAAAGTGTTTAAAATGTCAAAATTTATTATTTTTATATCTGCTAATCTCACAGTTTAGTATATTTCTTTCTTTAAATGCTTAAAAATTATTAAGCAGATCTCTTTTTTCCATTTTTAAACACAAGTTAAGTTGATTTACAATCAGATAATCCTTTCGCTACTCATTTCATATAATCAATCATTCGGATTCAGATCTGTCTTTGTATCAATCAACTTCAATCTTTCCAAAGATTTCTTTATTAACATGCCACGCAATGTTTTACAATTTAGAGTATTTCTTGATAAAGTTCTGAATACTTTTTTTAATCCATAAAAGATGCATAGAAGTATAACAATAAGGAAAGAGTAAACTCACAAATTACAGACCATCCTCTGAACCCTTTACTTCAAAAAGTTTCAATAAATTATTATTATTCTTTCGTCTTCCAAAATGGTTACTTCTTTCCTAAGATCTTTCATTTAACCCACTTGTCAGTTTGCTTAAGAAAATGAAAAAAAAAATCTATCCTAATGACAATATTTTTGTTCTTAACTCTTTTAAATATGCTTTGTCAAGAAAACGTTACAAAATATTTACAAAGTTTCTCGATTTTATTTTTATGCTTGACTAGATTTATTTTGAAATAAGCTAGCTTCATATTGGTTTCTATTTAAAATTTATTTTTCTAAAATCCAGACTTATTCTCCTGATTAAATGCCCAATTTGTCAAAATAGCTGCTACTCCAACTTCTCTCTATGCACGGAAGTTCCTCAAGTGACTCTCTTAGCTCTTATTAAATTTCATTAATGATTTACCGGATTTCCTTTGTAGTAGTGACATAGGAATGTCATCGAAATCTTCTCCACAACATTTCATAGTTTGAATTCTTATACGAATGATGCAGATCTTTTTCCTGTCATCCGATTAGCCATTAACTTAAATTATAGCTAATAGAATTATTCATGTCAACAAAATAAGGATTTTAGAGTTTTATAAACAATCCTTGCTTGAGAAATTATTAATGGGCAATATAAAAGTAGGACAAAATAAGGATTTTAGAGTTTTATAAACAATCCTTGCTTGAGAAATTATTAATGGGCATCAGATATTCTTTTGGCAATTCTTTCCTACTTTTATATCTAATTTTTTTGTTAGAATATTAATTTTAATGCTTTAATTTCTTTAATTTTAAATCTATGCTTTAACTGCAAAAATGCTCGAGTATTTTTATTTTTTTAATATATGTTCGTTGAGAAGAAGCATGATTTTTCAAAATAATATACTTATAAAAATATTTGTAATTCTTTTTAAGGTATAATAAAATTTAATAATGCAGCCAAACTTTTCAGAGCCAAAATTTCAGAAATCCGGAATCTGATGAGCCAGATATATTTTTTTATTCAAACATATTTACTTTTTACACAATAAGAACTTCAATAAACTAGAAATCCGGATGCCGGAACGGAATTCTTCCCCCCCACAGAATTTTATTGCAACTTGATTCCACACTGTTGAAAATTGTCTCTTCTCGTTCGAAGTGAAGAACAACGTGTATAACATAAGCAAGAATCGAATAACTTTCTCAGAAATATCAAGATAAAAATCTTAAAAAAAAAATAATAATAATAAGATTTTAATTAATCCTGATTGCAGAAATATTTATAGTACGTGTATAACATAAGCAAGAATCGAATAACTTTCTCAGAAATATCAAGATAAAAATCTTTAAAAAAAAAAAAAATAATAATAAGATTTTAATTAATCCTGATCGCAGAAATATTTATAGAATTGGCTTAAGACACGACGCTCTTCCGATCTTTATAAACTTGATTTATACTCAGGCTAATACAACATTTTCCAGTTAGACTCAATTGAAATTTAGAACATGTATTAAGTTTGTTTGGTTATTAAAACTGGCTAGCAAATTCCAGTCATAGAAAAGAAAACAAAGCTTATATAATAAAAAATATTTTGATAGTGCTAAAAGAACAAACTGAAAAATTTTTAAAGATTAATATAAATGCCTAATTGATTTGCTAAAATTTTCAATTATAAAATTATTATTTTTTATATGCATCATGTTGTAGTGTATGTTGGATTAAAGAAAGTTTATTATACTTTGGAGCTGTCTTTCATACACTATGCAACACCTATAAGCTTTCGAACTTTAGTCCGATGAAGTCTTATGATGAAAGTTTCATCATTGGAGTGGAACAAAAAACACTAAAAATCAGTTAAATAAAATTCAATCTTGAGTTACATAGAGAAGCTATCGTGGATCAGATTTCTGCATTCATTGGGTGAAAATCTCTCTCTCTGATGACGGATCTTGAATTTTTCGATTGCCGAAATTTGTTTTTAAATTCCATCTTAAAGTTAGAAAATGTAAAGGGACTGTATTTGTAGTATTTCGACTATTTTTCATCGAATTTTATTGATTCTGCTTTCTATTCCATTATATTTTAGTAATCTTATTTTGATTTTCAGATGTGAGAAATTTATTTTTGAAATTTTACATAAAACATGGTATTGTAGTATGATGAACTGTAAAATTCACAAAACTGAAAAAATTTTGCTAATACAAAAATTTGGTTAATTCTGCTAAAATATGGAATATTTTTATTTATTTGGTCATTTATTGCTTTTACTTTTATAGATAATTTAATAAAATACGAGAAAATCCTAATGTAAACAACCTCAGACTATAAAAGGGGCGTGGCACTTTTATTGTTTTATGGTGGCCAATCATTTCATGGGAAACTGCAGCCAAGCCTGCTTTACTGTGCTACAAGTGATATTAGGTGTAGTGTGTCAGTAAAGTATCTCAAGGCCAATTAGAGTAAAGTATAAAATGTTATAGAGTGTTTATGTATGATTGTACATAAACACTCTATAACGTTGATCAATTTCTATAACATGATTTCCATATATGTCATGTTTTTCATTAAAATTAATATATTATTTTTTATATAGTTAATATATCTTTTTAATATTTTGTTCTTTTATTATTCATTTGAAATCTGGTAAGCTGAATGTAGTGCATTTTCTTTGTTTTGTTTGTATTTCAATGAAGTGCAACAAATAATGGATGCTATACATAAAAAAGCAATCTGTTTTTTCATACAATCTATTTGATTTCTATAAGAAAACTGTTGCAGCAAATCAGTCAACCTAAAGATTTTCTCATTAAGATTTTAATTTTATTGCAAATGTCTCATGATATCATTTTAAACTTTTTAATGTTGATTTCAAAAAATGTTCTTAACATTTTATTATTGTAATTCAAAGTTATGAGCTTTAAAATATAAATATATAAACTGGATTTCATGTTTACCTACACACTGTTATAATACAAAAATAAATGTATAGATAAAATAGTGTTATTCAATATAATCATAATCACCACATAATCATGTCTATAAAAATGTTCAGGCTATATCATGTACTTAGGTTAGTTTCTGAATACTGAGTAGATAAAAATCACTCATAGTGATAAAAATTATTTTTATTGTATTTTAATATATATTAAATATTACCTCTTTACTTTCATCACCCATTATTTGTGGTTCATCACAATCAGGTTCAATGACACCAGAATTATCTAAATCTAAAACAAATGAATTTTATTAATAAACATTTCTAATATTAAATATAAAAATTTAATCATAAAAATTATAAAATTACATATTTTTAAAACAGTAATTAAAAACATATAATTCAAGTATATTCATATATTCTGCATAATTTTTCAATGATGATACACATTTAATATTCAACATAAAATCTGTCTATTAAATATGAAAATAATACATTATAAGAGTCACTTTTTAAGTAAGAATTGTTTTATCATAAATTGATAACAATTTATAATAACTCAATATCCTTGTTTCTGCAATGAAAATATATCAAACTACTTTTCAACATAATCCCCATCCAAGCATTTTGAGATCAGGAGAGGTGCTTGATGATTCCCTTGTTGAAGAACTTTGCTGCCTGTTGTTTGAACTAATCAGTGACAATTTGGTGGACATTGTAATTGGTCTGCATGAATTTTTTGCTTAAAAATTCCTTTGATTTCAGGAAGAGATGAACGTCTGATGGCACCAGATCTAGACTGTATGGAGGATGGTCCAATAATTCCTATCAAAACTTTTGCAACTGTTCTGCCATTTGTTGAGCAACACGAGGACACATTATCACTGACAATTTCATAAACACCAAAACAAGTAACATTAGGAAAAGTTACATAAAGCTCATTAATTGTGAATCTCTTATTTTGTTGAATGTATGTTTCAGTTCTTCAGTGATGACAGATGGCCATCCATATCTTGCTTCATCATGAATGTTTGTTCTCCCTCCGTTGAATAAATGACACCATTTCCACATACTTACCTTGTTCAACACATCTTTTCGACACACTTCAACTAGCAGTCAATGAATTTCTGCTGGGTTAATTTTTTCATTTAAAAACAAATCACTGATCACACTTCACAAACAGGAGGATTGACGATCAACAAGGTTAATGAAATGCTATTTAAAAATAACATCTGAGACACTCAAGAACTTGTAGCTAACTGACAGTGTCTTTGACACTGTCCGTTAGCTACAAAGACACGTTCCTGACTAGGCTGCATTCTTTGCATATATTAACAATGCAAAGAATGCAGAATCACCTTGCAATGTTAATATATGTGATATGGTATTATTTATAATTCTATTGTTTGAGTTTCCCCATGCAATTTTCTCATTAGTATATCTGTATATATATTACTAACACTGTGTTTTATAGTGTAATGCTAATTTTGTCTTCTAGTATCAAAAATTCAATACATTATTATTATTATTATTATTAAGAAAAGACTAATAAAACTTACTACATTGTAAAATGAATAAAATCTTTATAAAATTTCATTTAATCTGCATTTAACAAATATTAATTTTTTATCATATAAAATTTAGTACATTCTGAGTAAAAATGATTATTAACAGTTATTATAAAAGCTTAAAAATATTTGTAAATTATGGAATTCACTTTTTGCTGTTACAGTATAAAGTAACCAATGATTATTGCTTTTTCAATAATTAATTACAAATTTATGAAATATATGAATTGTTTGTTTTATTATACGAAATAAGTCCATTTAATTTTTAAGGATTAAAATTAAAAATTTTACTTCAACCAAAAAATTACCATACTGGTTTTTATGTAAAAATAGACAGACAGATCAGATTACATCATAAAATGCTGGTCCATGGCACTGACCTCAAGAACTTGTAGCTAACTGACAGTGTCAAAGACCACTGGCATCTGTGGCATCAGATCTAGACTGTATGGATCATCCTCCATACAGTCTAGATCTGGTACCATCAGAATTTGAAGTTGTAGTACTCCAATTAGTCAGCAGTATATTAACCAACCTAAGTTGGTTAACTAAGCAAAATAATTATAAACATAAATGCAATGCAATTAATATACAGTTATTTCTGTAAGTGTAAATCTGGTCTCACACATAATGTACAAGATACTTTGAATTATTTTATATTTGCTAATTACAAAATTTCTCATATATTCATATATTGTGTGATAATAAAATAAATAATAAATTTATATAATTCTCACACAAATCTAATTAGAAATATTAGATTTTTATGTCTACAAAATACTGAGCAGCATTATTATATTCTTTATAAATTTTTATGTATTTTAGTAATAAATTATTTAAAATAATAAAACAACTTTATTAATGTCAAGTACATTTTAAAATTACGTAAAATATGTGAAAAAGATGGAATGGTCTGGCAGTAAAAATTTTATAAATCTGCTTGGTATTTAAATATATAAACATATTATTAAAAAACATGGAATTTCTGTCCCAATATAATTTTAATCAAATATTTATTCAAAAATTGAATTATATAATAATTTATATTTTTTAATATTGATTTTCTTATAAACTTGATTTATACTCAGGCTAATACAACATTTTCCAGTTAGACTCAATTGAAATTTAGAACATGTATTAAGTTTGTTTGGTTATTAAAACTGGCTAGCAAATTCCAGTCATAGAAAAGAAAACAAAGCTTATATAATAAAAAATATTTTGATAGTGCTAAAAGAACAAACTGAAAAATTTTTAAAGATTAATATAAATGCCTAATTGATTTGCTAAAATTTTCAATTATAAAATTATTATTTTTTATATGCATCATGTTGTAGTGTATGCTGGATTAAAGAAAGTTTATTATACTTTGGAGCTGTCTTTCATACACCATGCAACACCTATAAGCTTTCGAACTTTAGTCCGATGAAGTCTTATGATGAAAGTTTCATCATTGGAGTGGAACAAAAAACACTAAAAATCAGTTAAATAAAATTCAATCTTGAGTTACATAGAGAAGCTATCGTGGATCAGATTTCTGCATTCATTGGGTGAAAATCTCTCTCTCTGATGACGGATCTTGAATTTTTCGATTGCCGAAATTTGTTTTTAAATTCCATCTTAAAGTTAGAAAATGTAAAGGGACTGTATTTGTAGTATTTCGACTATTTTTCATCGAATTTTATTGATTCTGCTTTCTATTCCATTATATTTTAGTAATCTTATTTTGATTTTCAGATGTGAGAAATTTATTTTTGAAATTTTACATAAAACATGGTATTGTAGTATGATGAACTGTAAAATTCACAAAACTGAAAAAATTTTGCTAATACAAAAATTTGGTTAATTCTGCTAAAATATGGAATATTTTTATTTATTTGGTCATTTATTGCTTTTACTTTTATAGATAATTTAATAAAATACGAGAAAATCCTAATGTAAACAACCTCAGACTATAAAAGGGGCGTGGCACTTTTATTGTTTTATGGTGGCCAATCATTTCATGGGAAACTGCAGCCAAGCCTGCTTTACTGTGCTACAAGTGATATTAGGTGTAGTGTGTCAGTAAAGTATCTCAAGGCCAATTAGAGTAAAGTATAAAATGTTATAGAGTGTTTATGTATGATTGTACATAAACACTCTATAACGTTGATCAATTTCTATAACATGATTTCCATATATGTCATGTTTTTCATTAAAAATTTGAAAATTTATAAAAAAATAAAATAAAAATTATTGAAATGAAGAGAAAACATATCAATAAACATATTTTATTTAAAAAAATGAAAATATTTTAATAAATTTTTGTCACTTTTCAATTAATTAATTAATGAAAATTTGCATAATACTTCATTTTTTATCGATAATTTTTTAAAATATCTGATTTTCTTTATTCATATCTTATTTTATTTGTAAGACTTAATGCTATCTAAAAATACCAAAAATTTCATATAAAAAAAATTATGTTTTTTCTGATCTTATATAACAAACGATAAGTTATGAAAGAAATAAAATTCAAAAAAATATTTTACATTGTTAAAATGATGACAAAAAACGTAAAACATTATAAAAATTTCAAAAAATTTCAATGAAAATTAAGCGAGATTTCATAATTTTAATTTTTTTGCATATTAATTAGGCTTATTATGTAAACATTGACAGATTTCATCGGGTTAAAGTACTTTGGAGAAAGCTGGTCGTAAATGATAGCATAGAAATTTCCTTAAAGTGACATCATTCATTTTGCATTTCCCATATATATACAATTTTTCTACCTAAGTTAAATTTAGCCTTAGTTCATACAAAACTCTTACTAGTAACCAATCTGTGATGTTTTCAAATTCCAAACATAATAATAATAATAATAATAATAATATTTACAAACTAATAATGAAATTCTATTAATTTTACCAATATCACTTTCTTCACTTTCACTTTTCTCTGGAGATGATGGTATTGGTATCTCTTCAGTTTCCTAAAAAAATATATATATTGTAAATAAACTTTGTATTCTTAAAAGAAATACAAAGTTGACTTATGTATATCCATACTTATGTAAAGATTCCTTGACTAAAAATAAAAATACAGATACTCTTCACTTAAGGACTACCTGTTTAATGACTGCTCAATTTATGATTTTTTTTAAAGGAAAATTTGGTTTTTGCACATGCTTTGCTTACAATTTCTACTTCATCCACATTTGTAATTCCAAAAATCTGATTGTGAAAAATACTTTGTTCATAATTAAGATATAAATCACTAGCAATGTGTGCAGAACTGCTACATACATATGTATTTCTGTACATTATATATATAAATACAGTATATGTAGTACTTATGTATTTATTAAAATATATTATTTAATTATATTATTATAACAAGTTACTCGCTTACCAATCAATTCATTTTATGACCAAGTCATGGGAACAGAACTCAGTCGTTAAGTGAGGAGTACCTGTATACTGATTGTAGCAGATAAAGTTATCTATACATATTATAAATCTGAAATGCCTGAGCGCACGTGTACACTTATAACACGAGAACGGCTGAATGGATTTTTATGAAACAACTTTTGTCTGTTAGGGGATTTAGGCAGGGAGGCCTTAAGATAGGTATTCATTATTAGAAATTTGTTTTTTTAATTATAATTGGCATAAATTACTAGATAAAGATCAAAGATGGAAGATCAATGTTATTTGAACCACCTCATTGGGTTACAGTGACCACGTGACATGTTAGCTGACCGATATCATTAGATTACTAAGATCGTCTGCTTAGTAACTGAGCAGTCTCATTGGATCATAATGGACATGTGATTCTTGAACGTGACCATTATAACCCAATGAGACTG
>AYEL01081495.1:0-36603 GCA_000484575.1 Olivierus martensii | reverse complement strand
TTTACAACATTCTAAAGCAGCACGAAGAGAGGGGGAGCGTATCACCTAAAAAATCACCAGGTCATCCACGATTGATCTTCTTAATAATATCGACGATAAATGCATGTAATGATAAGTGCTGAAGGCAGCAAAGTTATCAAAGCTAATAGGGTGCATCCCGCATGCATCCTTCATAATCTGGAATCTGTAAACATGTTAAAAGCACCTCTCTAAGCTATTCTATAACCATTACCTAGCGTATAATAATGTTTTACAGCAATATATTTCAATATTAAGAATTCGAAGAATAGCAAATTATAAAAAAAAATTGTTTTTCAACTTTACCAAAGTTCTAGGCTTTGCCCATTAAATAATATGTTATGTATTATACAGTTTCATATTTTTATTATATGCAGTTTCATATTTTTTTATTATACTATATATATATGCATTATATATATAGTATCTGAAAAACTTAAAATAAATGAACTTTTGAGTGTTTAATGTGTATTTTTTATCTTGTGAGGAAGTTGACTTTGACCTGTCCTATTTTTATTTGTATGCACTCTATTATTTATCGTTTACCTGTCCTAGTTTTATTTTATTATGCACTCTATTATTTATCGTTATTTTTTATATGCTAACGTATTATATTTTAGTTTAAAAGTTAACTTACTTCCACATTCTCCATTATTTTATTATGCACTCTATTATTTATTTATCGTTATTTTCCTATGTTTTTATTTTATTATGCACTCTATTATTTATCATTATTTTCCTATTATTTTAACGTATTATATTTTAGTTTAAAAGTTAACTTACTTCCCATGTTCTCCTTATATTTTAGTTTAAAAGTTACTTAACTTCCCACGTTCTCCGTCTCCGTCCTACTTTATTATGCACTCTATTATTTATTTATCGTTATTTTCCTATATATACGCATTATATTTTAGTTTAAAAGTTAACTTACTTCCCACGTTCTCCGCCTTCGTATTATATTTTAGTTTAAAAGTTAACTTACTTGCACCTTCTCCGTCCTAATTATATTTTAGTTTAAAAGTTAACTTACTTCCACCTTCTCCATCATAAACGCACTCTATTATTTATTTATCGTTATTTTCCTATATGCTAACGTATATTTAGTTTAAAAGTTAACTTACTTCCCACGTTCTCCGCCTCCATCGTTAGCAATCACAAGTCTATTATTTATTTATCGTTATTTTCCTATATGCTAACGTATTATATAGTTTAAAAGTTAACTTACTTCCACCTTCTCCGTCATAGTTGGCAATCACGTAATACGGAGTCGGAACCCGTATCCAGAAGAGCTATTATATATATATATAAAAAAAAATTATACAAGTATTTTACTGACATTTGCAATTAAATGAGATTTTCTATCTGTCATTCTCATGCACCGTTGTCAGCTGCACTTGAAATGCATTGTCAGTGTTACACAGTCAGAAACAATGCGATATCAAAAGGTAATATAAAACGACAACTTTATATATATAGAATATATATATTTATAGATATAAAAACAGCAACATTTTACGCTTTTCAACTTCCATAAATCCCCTTAAAAATTATTTTTTACGCATGTATTTTATTTGGATGAATAAAATTATCATAATGTTAATTAATAATTAAAAATTTGTTTAGTTATTTTTAAATTATACAGGAATATTAAATAGTAAATCTGTTCGAACGACGTCGTCCAATCCAATCGATCACGCATTTAAATATTTAAATTCCGTCACAGACGAAATAACCAATAAAATTACTAAATGACATCTCAAACAGAATAAATCCAAAAATTGCGTCATTGTAACCGTATGACGTCGAATTAAATTAAACCAATTAGACCACGACTGCGTACGAAAACGTAAATATTAAAAAAACTCCCGATTGGTTTATCGTTTCTGAATGGTGAATTTATTTATTTATTTATTTTTATTTGTTAAAAATCGAAACGGTGCATATTTAATAAATTAAACGATTATTATACGCGATATTACAGATGGAAAAAATAAATAAATAGATAAAAATATCACGCCACCATTTATAAGTATGTCACTGGTAGCTAAATAAAGCTAGAGAAAAACTCCTAATGAGAATTCCATTACGGATGACGTCACGAATAAAGACATATCAAAAGAAATAAAAGGAGAGGAATAAAATCAAAAATATTCCATCGGTTCTAAGCTTGTATTGATGCAGGAGATGCCAACATATATAAGGGGTCGAGAGTATAAGAATTCGAAAAAGAGAAACAGAAAGATCATTCTGCTGCAACAAATGACTTTTCTCTTGCAGTATCTTTGCTTTCATTCCATCTTCCCGCTTGCCACGAGAGGGGATGGATCGTTATGGCATCTACTGTACGAAGTCCACTATAGCGACCTCATACGTCATCGGCCTTATACGCTTTCTATCCCCTCTTGGTTTCCTGATTCCGGTCAAACTATCCTCAGCTACTTATTGATCTATACAATATACGATTTTAATGACTTCCATCTATATAAATAAGTCTCATTTATGTATTTTTCCCTCTCTCGGTTTTAACCGAATGGCAGTGGAAAAAATAATAATAATAAATCGATTAAAATCACGTTTTAAAACAAATTAAAGAAAAAACGGTAACGTTGCGGTCCGATTGGTTTATTTAAATAAGATTCCATGCCCGATTGGATATCTTCAATAGATTTTTTTTGACGTCACTTCTATTATCTACCAATAATTCGAACGTGTCGATTTCATTTAATTGTTAATTTTTTTTTTTTTTTTTAACCAATGTCTGTCGATTTTATTCGAAGTTTCGAAATGCGATCTCACGTTCCATTGGTCGCATTGTTCGTCAATCTCGACGTCATTTACATTTTTACCAATCATGCTAATTATAAAGCGTGCGCCTTTACAAAAAGATCCAATTAGCAATTAAATTACTCGATCGACTTCTAATGTGGCAATAAAAATAACCAACCGAGAGTAAAGTAGCAATAACTTGGAAAAAAAAAGATACAACAATAAAATAAAATAAAAAAAAAATAAATTCTAGACCCTTTTCGTTAAGTTTAAATTAAAAGTATAAAATATTCAAATTAAATTGCCGAAATTATTGCAATTATGTAAATACATTTATTTTTAATTTAATTTCTTTTTTCATAAAATTAAAAGTTAATTTCGATCACGTGACGCAATTTCTCTCTCCTTTTTTTATTTTATTTTATTTTTTCTCTTCTCCTTTTTCCTATTTAAAAAAAAAAAATTATAAAAAACACGAAAAAAGTATATTATAAATTACGATCCGGTAATAAAAATGTGTGAAGAAATTAAGGGTTTTTTTTTCTTTTTAAATTTTTATATTTTTTAGGGGTTTTTTTTTATTATTTTTATTTTTACAATATTTCTAGTTGTAATTCAATGAATCTTACTTTAGAAACCACCAAAGGCTGTTGAAATATAAGACGTTCACGGCTTGTTAAATTTTATTTCGAAAGACATTAAAATTTGACAGCATCGCTAATGTTAAGCTATTCAGCAACAGCTGTAAAATTATTTTTAAAAGAAATAATATCTTAAATGCTTTTTACTATTATTTCGATAGGATTCAAAACCGTTTGGCAAATTCAAAAATCATTTTTCATTCTCTCTTTCTCTCTTTTCCTTCAGAAAAAAAATTGCTTGTTAAAATAACCGAAAATTGATGGAGAAGATTAGATATAAAATTAGCAAACCGATGAACACACAAAAAATAAGAAAAAAAAAATACATATAATAATAATAAAGGATAATAAATATTTAGCAAAGTTTAAAAGAGAAAAAATTGAATAAATTCAGTAGAAAAAATTTTTTTTCCTTAGAATACACCAAGTAATTAGTCTTAAATGTATAAATACATCACGTAAATATTAAAAAAAATAATAAAAAATATACATAAAATATCGATTTACTTTTATAAATAAACTTTATCAGCTAAAGATAATTTTTATTTACATATTTTTATAACAACGACACATAAATATAGATTATAAAACTAGATTATAAAGTTATGCTGTTAACATCATCCTACGTTAAAAATAATTAAATTTTTTAAGTTATAAATTAAAAGAAAAACTGTATATGCTGGCTGATTGGTTTATTTAAATAAGATTCTACGCCCGATTGGATATCTTCTATCAATTGTTTTTGACGTCACTTCTATTATCTACCAATAATTCGGATATAAGTGCTGTGTTGATTTCATTTAATTGTTAATTTTTTTTTATTTTGTTAAAATTTTATAACAACGAATACATAAGTAGATAAATATAGATTATAAAACTAGATTATAAAGTTATGCTGTTAACATCATCCTGTGTTATAAATAATTAAATTTTTTAAGTTATAAATTATGTAAATTATTATTTAGCAATGAAAATAAATTATAATATATTACAGTTTACTTTATATATTCATATACCTATATATTTCCGAATAAATTGGAATTTTTTAGTTAGTCTGAAACATAATTTCACATAATACATTAATTCAATGGGAAATCAATGCTTCATATATGTTGTTTTGATATAAGCATGCTTTTTAGGAACAAAGCATGCCCCTCAATGATAATTCACACAATAAACAAAAATATAAATCAATGTTTATTATATATATATAAATATTATTTAACTTTTTAAATGTAAAATAATATCAAAAAGTTTCTTAGTTACATAATAATTCAAACTTAGTAAAATCTAAATCTTAGTAATTCAAATGCTTATTTATCCCTCACTTAATTCTTATATTAGATATTTTTAAATGAATATAATATAGATTACAAGAATTTCTAGATTAATTGAATTGTTTCAATTGAATTAATTAATTCAGGAATCATTTTAATTTAATATAATATAATATAGGATTTACTTGTTAATGTTTGATTAATTTTCAAACATTAACAAGTAAATCATATATTGCTAAGAGAATTCAGAAACAATTTATAGTATGTTCATGACATAATGTTTCAATTTATGTGATTTTAGAGATGGTCAGATGCTTTGCATAAGTCTATTTTTGTTGAATTTCCATAAAACACAAATAAAAAATTCATTCAACAATTTATTTTTTTGCAAAAATATCACTTACAAGTTTAATTTTCTATGAATGCATTAAGTATGCTCATAAATTCTATTGGTTATTCTGTTTGCTAATGTCTCTTTCATATATATTGAATTTAAATATTGTTGGACTTATGCAGTTTTCAACTTACATGAAAATTTTTTGGATGCATTAACTGAGCAAGTCAAGAATTTACTCTATAGGGAAACTATATATTAAATAACTATATGTTAGAAATCATCTTCTCAGATAGATCCTGACTTACATAGATCCAACACACTATTATGTAGCAATTCCCTGACTATTATATAGCAATTCTTATAAAAGAAAAATCTAATGATTGAATAATTAAAGTTGCAACTCAGAAATACATGAAAATACATATTGCACAAAGTATTTTCCCTGACTTCATCAACTATTCATATGTGTATCTGTTTTATGTATTATTAGGTTAGTTTTAGTTAAAAAACTGGATTTAGATCCTCCTGAAAAATTGTAGGTATAGGGTTCTAAATTGAACCTGAACCTCCAAGATGACTGCTTTACTATGCAACCAACTGGTCAACTTATATGCTTATTCTTTAATGTAATTATTTTTATAGTTATGTATTTGTGACAAACTAGTACTATATAGGTTATGCTCCAACATCTTTATGTTTTGATTTTTATAGGGTTTTGCAAAATAATCCACTCCAAGTCAGGGGATTTCTGTACTTGAATTATCATCAATAATTTTCCTCAATGAAGACAAGTCTTTTGTACAATTCAGTTTAAAATAAAACAAAATTATTTATTGAATTATTATTACATGAAATTGTTTAAACTTTTTTTGCTTTTAATTTTTATATTTGTCAAATTTATATACAATATTTTTAAAACAATATTTAATAGATGACTTTTAATAGATTGCATTTTCTTTAAATGAATTTTTCATTTACAACAGAGCAATTTTACAATCATAATTTTCAGCTAATCCAAATATCTTCCCCTGAAATCAAATTACATACTTGATTACAGGGGAAGGTATTTGAATTAGCTGAAAATTATGATGCAAAATTGCTCTGTTGTAAATGAAAAATTCATTAAAAAAATGCAATATTAAATATTATAAGTAATCCTTGCATTACAAAATTATAATAAAATATTTTAATTTAATCCACATACATACACATATGCACAAAAACACATTATTAATACAAACTTTTCTGGCTTTCTCCATTGCAGCCTCACTTTCCCATCCATAAGAATGAGTTCTTGAATGTGGATTACCATAATAACTAATCAAATAAGGCAGCATAGCATCTAATACTCTTGGATCCTAGAAAGAAATTTCAATAAAATATTTATATAATTTAAAATCGTATTCTTCATTTTATGATATATAATATGAGCACAACTATCTTATGACAATATTTTGAAATTTGACATAAAGATTAAAAATAACTTATTTACCATATACAGGAATACCTCATTTATCGCGGTTTTGATTATTGCGATTCTCGATTTATCGCGGTTTATAATTTGATACCAAAATTCAAATTATTGTGCTCAAATTCGAATTATTGCGGCTGTGAGATGTAGTCCACTACATATGCAACCAGAATTACATTTAGTTTGAGTCACCACTCTCCAAGTAGCACTTCGTTTTATCCGATAGTGCCTGCTCACCATTTACCAGTAACTATCCACTTCTACTTGAAATACATGTATGGATTTCATTTCTCTTCTTATTTCTCTTCCGATCTTGAAGTACATGTGGATATTTATTTCTCTTCTTATTTACCACCTCTACTTGAAGTACACGTGGATATTTATTTTTCTTCTTATTTATTCCCTTACAGTGAATGCTAAAGTAAACAAGGATGATATCAAGGCTACAGCTATCGAAAGAAACGTAGAGTGATCAAAATTGAGAAGATTAGCACACTCAACACATTTCTTTTTTACCTTATACATAAAATTTAATTAATATATTTAGAAAAATCCTTAGCAATGATCACCCATTTTACATGCATTATTTATCCCGATTATCGCGGATTCGATTATTGTGGTATTTTTCTTGGCAACATTAACCGCGATAATCGAGGTATTCCTGTATACTCATGTATAAGTCAAGGAATTTTTAACAAAAAATTTTTTTGAAGAGAAGCTGGCTTATAGATACACAGCAATCAAAAATCAGAAAATTTTTTGTAAGATCATAAGATTCACTGACTCAGTTATGACATGTCATGTTCCTGATAAGCCTTCACACTGGCCATGTAATCCAACATACAAGAAATCACAACAAGCACTTGAAGCAGGTTAAAAACACTAATTTTATAGAGATATATATAATATATATTACATATACTAATAATACTATTGTTTTCCTATATAAATATGCACTACATATACTAATAATACAATTGTTTTCCGGAAATGCTTTTGGCCTATTATGGCTCTCCTCAGCTGGTAATCTCAAGCGCACTCGCTTGAGATTACCTGCTATGTAGTGCATATTATATATATCTAATAATAAATTAGTGTTTTTAAGCTGCTTCAAGTACTTGTTGTGATTTCTTGTGTTATTAGAAGCAGCAAAACTCAGTTGTTTACAATTAATCCAACATATTTATTCCTAACAATGATCACCATCTTACTAATTCTTAATATTTATTAGTGGCTAGATTTACCATTTATTTATAAAAATGCCTATTTCTTCTCAATTATACAGAAGTCCTTGATTTACATGGTTTCAACTTATGCAGTTTCAGAAATATGCAATTTTTTAATTTTTGTTAAATTTCCATAAAGTGCTAATAAAAATTCATTAAACAATTTACATTTTTGCAAAAATAATTATCATTTATGGTTTTAAATTTTTTATTTATGATTAAAGTAGGCTCATATATTTTATTTGACCATGCCATTTATTAATGTGCCTTTCATATAATCAAATTGAAGCATTATTAGACCATGACATCTTTATATGCCAATAGTACATGATCTGTGGCACATCATGGTATCTTTAGATGCCATCACACTGAGAAGTCTAATGGGTGGTGCATAATTTCAGGGGAGCAATTCATTGAACCATTATTCAGAAAAGTATTATATAAATAAACAAACAAAAATTATAAGAATAAAGGAAAAGATGATTTGTACAAGACTAGCCAGAAAGTAAAGAACATTTGCAAATAGCATATTGTGGATATGAACAACCATTGTCAATTTGAACTCAATTAACTTTCTGATATGTTTACTCAATACCAGGACAAATTTTGTGACATTAGATTCATTGTTACTGTTTTGCCAAGCATTCATAAAGAATGAAAAAATTGAAAATCCCACCAAATACAAAGTTCAGTGTGATTCAGTTTTTAAATGCAAAACAAGTTTAACATATAGAGATTCATAGATAAATCATAAAAGTATATGGATAGGAATGTCTGTAATTCTTTGTGACTCTATGGTTACTGAAGAGGGATACTTTTAAGTAACCAAAGCATTTTAATAAATGTCTTTTTTCTTCTCATACTGCTCTATCAGTGCTAGTTTATTTATAGTCTTTCTAGAACTTGGATCTTATAAGCAGTCTTTGGATATTTGTGTATGGTGATGATATGAACCAATCAAATGTGAGAAAATGATATTAATATTTAATCAAAATTTAATGTTTACAATAAAGATTGTTCAAGATGCCCATCTCTTATAACTGAAGAAATGAAACAAAAAAATCAGAGATGAAATTAATAAGGACAGGTGCTTCATTCTTGACACAAATATCCAAAAATGGTGAAGAGGTTAATATAAGCAAATAATCTCTTCAATTAGAATATGTATTGTGTTAAGTCTAGTACATACAGTAGTTACAGATGATGGTAAAATCATTTTTTAAACTGTAATTCATAAGTTTAAAAGAGTTCTTATTAAAGTACTATAATTCTATATAATGATGATTTTCTGAAAACATTTAAATAGTTAATAAATTGGTATTCTGAATAGAAATAACTAAAGAAAGATAAAGTAACCAAAAAGAAATAAAAATTTTATAAATTATAATATTTCTTTTTCTTTCATTCTACTGCAGCAATAAAAAATATAAACAAACACATACAGACTTATGCAGTACTTATGTTCCTGAAAAATTTGTGCAATTTGAATTTATATAAATTATAACATAATTATTAAGGTAATATTAAAACAGCATTACATATTATGTATTAGCCTATTACTTACTGGAAGATTATATAAAAATTATTACAATAAAATATGTATTATTAAAAACATACAGTAATTTGTTATTGATAGTATTATTAAATACCTTAGGGTTACAGCAAATAGCTATTTTCATTTTTAAAACTAGAAAATTTTATTTTTTAAATATTTTTTATGATCATTTTATGAATTAATTTATTTTTTAAGAAAATTGCATCATAAATATAAACTTGTGCAATTCAGTATTGCATAAATCAGGAAGTATGTAACATTTAATTATTTAAGCTATACTTCTAATTGAAAAAATTTCACTATTAATTTGAGTAAAATATGCTAAAAAACAATGCATGTAAATAAAGAAATAAATTTTTAAATATTTCTCACCAGAGGAGTTGTTGCCTGAGCATCAAGATATAAAGGTCGTAACTGCATTTGGCTTTCTTCATTTTCATATGAATTTCTATTTGTTTTTGCATCTATTTAAGTAAAGAAATTAAACAAAAAGTTTAAATAGTAAATTTTTTGATAGCTCTTATAAGATAGAAGATTAGTATAAAAAAACTTATATTTTATCATTGAAAAAATAATTTCATATTATCATCATATTAGATAAATTCATTTTACAAACATTTAATTTCATTACAAAAATAATAATAATCTTTTTCAAAGTATAGGTAAGTTCCCAATTTATGATCATTCAACTTATGATATTCCAATCTTACAATCGCTGTTATGATATTCTAAACTTGGCTATTTTTATAGCATGCTGGCTAGAAATACTTTTCTGTTTCATTAAAAATGTAGTAAAGCAATTGCTTATCACTTTGGGGATCCAGGTTCAATTTTGGATGATTTTACTATCTTAAAAGATTTAGTATTCCATTGTCTATTATTATTATTAAAATTATAATCATTATGGATCATTTTCAATTTACAATGAATGGGGTTATCAAAACATAATCTCATCATAAGTCAGGGACAACCTATATTATAATTTAAATTAATAATTAATTTTTTATTAAAATTATCTAATTTATACCACTCAGGTCTAATATTACAGATGCAAATCCACGGGAATGGTTATAATTCCTAAAGACCTACAAACATACTATAAAAAAATTTAATTTCTTTTTAATTGTTAAATTATTTTGTTCAACTATGAAGTTATTTCAGCAATTCCTTAAAAATAATGGCAAAAATTAATGACTTATTTATATATTTGAGGCAGATATACTCATCATATCATCAATTAAAGAATTAAACTAAAAAGTTGGATTAAATTATTATATGTAAAGTGTTTAAATTATTTTATTAAACTGATAATTAAATTATAGTATGCTTTAGATATAAATACAAAATATTTTAATAATATTCTATTTTTTTTCAGTTCTCTCCAAAATATTTTACTGTATCTATGGTTGTAATATGATCAAATTTTTTTCTTTTCCAAACAATCCATTTCTATGCCATATGGAAATTTTGCATTTTTAAGATCTAGAACTTTCTATGAGAAATATATTTATTTTTGATCACCTTCAATGTCACCTTCTGATCATGTTACTAAGACATGCCTTATTTGACCTTGAAATTTTCATTTGACATTTCTTGCAAAAGCAAGCATTACATATAAATAATTTCTGTTCTAATTTAGTTAAGTATATCAAATAATTATATACAAACAATGTATAATGAAAATTTTTAATCTTAAACAAATTTTATTTCAAAACGGATATGTGCAATAATATTTTTAACTTCAAGTTCAGACAGAAATACTATGTTGTTTTCATTTTTATATTAAAATATACCCAAATTTTATTATTAAATAATGATTTGTATTGTTTTCTTAAAAACAATTTATTAACATGTGTATTCTGTTTTACAATGTGATCTTAAAATTTTGGAATATTTTCTACATTGCAGATTCTTTTACTTCAATAAAGTATTTAAAATTCTGTAATTTATAATATATATTGTGAATTATCATTCACAATATATTTATTAAAAAATAAAATTAAGTAAAAGTACATAGTCATTTATTGTACATTTATATAAAAATTTATAACTTTTATTTTTATATTACCAAGATCTAATGATGGAATTGATTGTAGTTTTGATGCAAAACTTCGGACACAAAATGGAATTGACTTCAACGAATACAATAATGTTGTTCTTGATATCATTTTTCTATAAAGATATTTTAAATATTAAAATATTGAATATACTTTTAAATATTATATACAATAGGATCTTGTTAATTCAAATTATAATTGTTAATTATAGTTGAAATAGAATGATAAGTTAAGAAAATAAAAGTTATTAAATTTAAAGTAAAAGTAAAGATTTTAAATAAGCATTAATCATATGAGTCAATAATAGAATCCTTTAATATATAATCAGTTATTTCATAAAACTTCAAAAGAGATAAGGACATCAAACTATATATAATTACTTAATACATAAACATTCAAAAGGTAGTTTTAAATTACATTGCATATCAAAATGTTTTGCATTCCATTTTTATATAAAACCACAAATATTCTAAATAATCCAATATTAGAAAATATTAGATTAAGAACTGATTAATCATCAATTCCAAAAATCAGATAACAAACTAACTTTTTCTTAAGTTTAACAATATTTTTCATTAAGTTATTTTCAGATTTCTGTTCTCAAAGCATTTTGAAACAAATAAAGGCAAAAATTGTACCTTGCCTTCGATTATTCATCTGTTGGCTCAAAATGCTTTGCAGATAAGGGTGCAAAATATCTACACTCACAGAGTTTAATGTGGAATTTGCATTGAATACTAATGCACCTCTAGGTCAAATGCTCATGTTTCAGCATGAAATTATTATATACATCAATCTTCAATAGAATTAGGAAAAAGTAAAAAAGTAACATACACACATAATCAAAGGTAGTGGATGAATGATGAAAAGCAAGGTACAACTATAGTATATCCAAATAAGTAACTTTTCCAGGAAAGAAAAATAATTTAATTATTATTTCTGTAAAATTTTATTAGTATTAACTCAATCTGTACTTAATTCCTAAGTTTTAAATTAATTAATTACTGTATTTTAACATATTATTATTAAGATTATTAGAATCTGAATAATTTATCAATTTATATTATTGTATATAATCCGTTGTTTTTATATACAATTAATCATATGAAAATTTGAAAATGCAGCAAATAAAATTGAATTTGTTATAAATTAAAAAAAATCAGAATATTTAAATAACTATTTTTATCTATAGATATTTAAAAACATAAAGTTAACATACAAATATTAAAATATTAGTAGAAACTGAAACTAAATATTGTAAACGAATCTTCCAATATTCGAAAAAAAATCAAAACAAAAATTGTCTTGACAATCAATAATCTGTGGTACATATTGTACAAATGTGTAAATTAATATTTAAATAAACATGTTTTCAGTTATTTGATTAATTTTTTCATTTCTTTTACAATATTCCAATTTCTTATAATGCTCTTACACAACTTACAAGAGTAAACTCAATCGTAAATTATAACTCACATGTTCACTCAATGGCCCTCTAGTGCTAATAAAATAAGCCTCAAGATGTTTAACGAAATTTATTATTAGTTATAAAATATTTAGAATATATATATATTTTTGAAATAATTATTCAAATGAAATATTTTTAGTCATTAAAATTTGTATAATTTAATTGGTAGTTTTATTCTACTAGATGGCAGTATGGATTTACATGGAACATTGTTTTCAAGGTAAATACACATTTTCTTTTAACTTGTGCAGATTTTGTTGGCCTTCAACTAAGAAGAAACAAGCAGAAATTGATTCAGTTGAACTTAGCATGTAAATGATAATAAATGTTTCAAACGATTCATATTTTTCGTCTTATACTTAAAAATTGAGAGTCGATGACATTGGCAGGTGACCGCCATGTTGTTTTAATACATTCGTAAACATTAACACTAAAAAGTTCAATTGGTAATTTTAAAAGTTTATATTTAATTAATAATCGAAAAATGAATAAGGTCACATTAATGTCATTTCATATGGGCATAATCCTGTTGAAAATCTATTTAAAATTAAGAGAGACCCGGAAATTTACTATAACTATGTCATTACTTACATAAGTTGGTATAAGTTGCACTCACACTTTAAAAAGATATACAGTTAATACATTTCGTATATTTTGTCTATCGGAAATAATTGTCAACGGAACACTTGACAAATAATAATAACTTTCAGAAAGACTGTACGTTTCCCACATATCAGATTTGCTATCTTGTGATTCAATATGATCTTTAATCAATGGTGATAATTTCTATCATTATATCTAAAAATAATATGGTTTCTATATCAGTCACCGGCGCAGAAATAGTACAGAATAAATTTTTTGAAGAAAATTCATCTCTGGAATGCAACTTTTTGAAATATACAGTACAGATTTCTTGGAAGAATCTTTAACAACAAAATTACTGATTTATGCGTTTTTATACCTGTTGGAGTGAAAATGTTTAATTTCCTAACAGATTTTCCTTTACAGTCTATAAAATTAAAATTTTAAAGATTTTAATGAATTAAATAAGATTCCCAATTCACACTTTTTAAATTTGATAAAATAATTGAATGTCTACGATTCTGATAAGTAAGAATTTTTTCTAGAAATTTAAAAAGATTATATATAAGAAACTTTATAAAACCTAGTTTTTTTGACCCATATCATTGTTATGAGACAATCTGGGTATGGAAAATGAACTGATTGTCTTTTTTTTTAAATCTTAGCCTTGTTTTGTAATTTCTTAAAATCCAAGTTTTTCTATAGATTCAGGTGTTGAATTAGATAATTCCTCTTTAGAAATTAGATGTGCTTATAAGTAATATATGGTATAGCTTTTAGACAAAATTTAACCAAAAAAAATTTAAAATTGTTTGTCATTAAATTTTTTAAAATATTCTTATATGGTGAAACTTTAATATATATTCCTGAAAATATCATTAATTTTCTAGGGTTTAATGAATAAATCTTGTTTAATCTATGGAAATTAAATGTGCATCAATTGTTCCTCTATTTATTGTTTTTCCACATCTATTGGTCAGAAATTTTAGTCTTTGTTAATCGGACTATTTTGATCCACATTAACAGCATAAATTCAAAATTTATATGTTAGTGTGGATTCTCATATGTATTGCTGAAGAGGGCCAAAAGCATTTCAATTAAAGTTATTTTTTTACTCATTTAGTTTTTAGTGAGTCTAGATAATATTTCTCTGTGATGATTACATCACTGTTATAAATTTAAGGACTACCTGAACACAAACAATTAGTCCCTGATTTATGCATTTTCAGAAATATACAGATGCATAAGTCTGTATTTTTTTGAATTTTCATAAAATGTGAATAAAAAAAATTCATTGAATAATGTATTAAGAGTTAATAAACCACTGTCCTTATAAATAATTACTAATGGTAGCACTAACACAGGTACAGAAAAATAAACAACTATACAATTGTATAGTTGTTTATTTTTCTGTACCTGTCTTAGTGCTACAATTAGTATTCATTGAATAATTTGCTCTTTGCAAAAAATATCAGGTTATTTTTAAGTTTTCTTATCTATGTTTAAAAAATACTCATAAATTTCATTTGTGCATTCTGTTTGCTGATGCATCCATTCATATATATCAAATTTAAGCATTGTTGGAATTACACAAGAATTTTTTGGATGAATTAACCATGTAAATTGGGAAACTACTGTTTATATATAGTTATAGTGCATAATCTTATAAATGAAACAAATAAAAAAACAACATACAATCATGCACAGATAATTTGCAAACCACATAATTCAGAGTGCATGTATTTAACATAAAAGAACTACAAAACTGCATTTATATTGATAAAATAGTTTTAGTAAAAAATGTAATAAATATTAAAACATACTAAACATGTGAAAGTCATATATAAATTGTAATTAAAAATTAATATAAAATAAAATATGACTAGTCTAGTGTTTAATTATGTTTTATTTTATAATTTACCGAACGTTTTTTTGTCAATTTATCGGTTAACCGGTAAACCGGTATACAATCCCTAATTATAATAATAAAATGGTTTAATACTTCATATTATGATACTACACTCTTTTTATTAACTATTAGGATCTGGTCATCACACTTACTAAAATAAATGGCTACGTCTGATCACTAAAACAAAATCAATTTACTATAGCCTTGAATGTGCTTTCGCAAAAGTAGTCAACCAACAACGACCTCATTTTTCTAACATTGAGTAGATGATCCAGTCTACTATAAAAATCAATACTAAGAATACATCACACCTATCCACGATTTACACGGAAGATCGGTTCTTCAGAATACTGTGTAAATCAAAATCATGACTTTTTGTTTGGAAAAACTGCAAAAATCTAAAAAAAATGCACATAATTTATCCATTTATTTAATTAAATTCATTTAATTCAACATCAACCAGAAATAAAATACAAATAAAAAACAAAATAGTCAGTCCATTCATGAAATAACAAATATATAAAGCTATATGTAATTCATTTTATAGAAACTAGAAATACAAATTCATAAAAAATTAGTTTCACTAATCATTAAATATGAAATTTTAAAATTTCCGATTCGAAAAAGCACAATGACATGCACCTTTCAGATGCTAAAGATTTACTGCGATAATTAATATGAATGCTTTTTGTGAGCAAAAACAGGGGTAATTCCATTTTTACGTTTATTGCTAATGTTAACAAACGGTTGGCCGGATTGGCCGCGTGGAAACGCTTCGGCTTTCCACTCTGGAGGACCTGGGTTCGAATCTCGGGTCCCCCCTCTTGAAAATTTCTATCATGGGGTCGGGGTCCGGGCCCGGCCCGTCGATCCCCATCCTCCACAATCTGGCTGACCCCTCCGCAGGGGTGGGCAGCCTGTGGAAGGGCTTGTTTCGCCCCGCCACTTAGTGCTCTTACTGAGTGGAAAGTGGCGTCATCTGTTGACAAAAAAAAAAAAATGCTAACAAACGAACGGTACTAAACTGCACAAATATGTGCGCAACATAAATTTTTAACAGTTTTTATTTTTAAAAACGCTTTTAATGGTTTTCAAAATTCGTTATTTTGAAAACCGTGTAAATTGGGTGATAGATGTACTGACAGGACAAAACAAGCTCTTTCACAGGCTGCCACTCTGGATATATTAAAAGTTTAGAATAGGACCATCCAATTTCTTTGATGTAGGAGCTAGATATACTGAAAGTCTCTGATTTGCAGGCCAGACTGGGGCTGAACGAGGATTATAGGAGAAATTAGAATTTAGTGTAGAATTCGAAGTTTTTATCAGCAATTTCTAATACTTGCAGTGCTACTAATAAAAGAGATTTAAAATGTAAGTGGGAAGCTGCGCGAAACCTATCAACAAATCTGAAAATATACCTGTCAGTTAGCCAGTTTGGTCGCGTGGAAATGCTTTGGTTTTCCACTCTGAAGGACCCAGATTCGAGTCTCGAGTCCCATTTCTTTGAAATATTTATCAAAATATCCAGGTTCACGGGGATCGACGGGATATATTTATCAAGGTCACGAGGATCAACGGACTCGCAATCCTCGTCCTCCACAATCCGGCTGACCCCCCGTAACTACCCCGGTAGACAGCCTGTGGAAGGGATTGTTTCGCCCCGCCACTTAGTACTTTGAGTGGAAAATGGTGTCATCTGTTGAAAAAAAATATGTCGGACGAAGGCATTTTTCAGGGTTCTCTCTAAAACCTCGTGGTCTATGTAATTGTGTTCGGCATCAAATTCGAATAGAAATATTGTAATTGTTCTTGTGTGTTTAGAAGCAAAATAATGTTGCTAAATAAAATGGAAAGTCATAAAAACACCAAATTAATGTCATATTCAATAAAAAATCAAAAAATCTTACATTGATTAGGACACACTCATAAGTAGTACACTTGAATTTTAAAAATATTTTACATTAGCTATATTCAGGAACTGGGTGACTTACGCTATCTGAAGTTCCGAAATATAATATACATCGCCATTCTTTTTCTTGAGATGCCGTGGCAGGTTGAGTGCAGTGTGGAGTTTAGTGGAGGTTGACGACAACTCTGGCGAATTCCTTTCTGTCATTTGTTGTTCTGAACAACTGCTCAGAACTGAGCTCAGTTCATTCTTTTATATTGCAAAGCCAAGATATTCTCCTTCCAGGCTTCCTCATTTAAATCAATCTTGCCCTAAATTAATAATTGTAGGATGCGGTATCTTTTGTAACGCATCAGATGTCCCAGATATTCAGTTTTTCTTCTTTTTATTATAATAATCAATTCTCTCTGCCTGTTAATCTTCCTTAGAACAACCTCATTCCTCATTTTTGCTGTCCAAGGTATTTTTAACATCTTTCTATAAATCCACATCTCAAAGGCTTCCAATCTTTTAATCGAGGCTGATTTCAAAGTTAAAGTTTCAACACCGTTATTTCCTCCAATTCTGACTTATGATCTTTCTTTAGAACCGATCACGTTGTCAATTTCTGTGCTTTAAGCGGTATTCATTATTTTTCATTATTGTATTTCTTATTATGTCTTTTAAGCTATAATTTATCGTTTTAGTAATTTGTTTTTATTACCCTGTTTCAATACTTCGTCTTCTTCATTACTTTAAATTTCACTAGTTGAGAACCAGAAAAAATCCCCAGAAGTTCCAGAAGTTCAGATTTAGCCAGTAGACCGCCAATTAGTCAGCCATATTTTAGAGTTTAGTTGATAAAAATATTTATTATAGTTAGCTATATAAGGATAAATATTTTTTATTTTTAAATAAAAATTTATACAATATTTTATCGATTTAGTTGGCAACACTTGACATATATAGCAAAGCTTTATACCATGGTTGTTGTCATTAGAGGCATTTAAAGGTTATATAATTATAAATATGGGTTTATTTGGCAAAAGTCCGGAAAAGACTCCTAAAGAACAGGTTCGTTTATTAAAATTAATGATTGAAATATATTACTTGTCTATCTAATTCCGATTCAAATTTCTAAAATATAATCATAAAGTGATATAAAGTACATTATAGAAAGATTCTTATAATTATCTTTAATTTAAACACTATATATAAATTTTTTTCGTTATTATTACTTTTTATAAATGAAAATGGGTAAAAGTCGGGTTTACGTGTGGGCAAGAATCTGGCAACGCGAAGCGCGGTGTCGCGTCCAGTTGCGCCGCGGTCAGATTGTTTTAGATCACGTAGTTCTGTCGGTGGGCAGCGAATCTTCAATTCTCTAATGATAGGTTTTTGGAGTGGATCTTTAACATAAGGAATTGTCGCTTCGTATTTTATACATTAGTCGGTGGGCGGCGAATCTTCAATTCTCTAATGTATACAGATGGCGCCACGCGACGCCGCGCTTCTCGCCCACACGTAAGCCCGACTTTTACCTGAAAATGTTTAATATTCGTATATATTGAAATTTTTGGTACTGATATAATTTGTTGGTATTTATTTAAATATAAATTTGCTTATCTGAATTTAAAAACTTTTTATCTATTATATTCAAATTGGACCAGGAATCAAGTTTGATCGCCAATATTCTGATTGAATCAAGGATCAACATTCTAGCAATGTTGTTACTAGCATGTTGAATCAACATGATAGCAAAAACATTTTTAGCAGGTTGAATGCAAAGCTTCAGTAAGCCAAAAGTTCATGTTTTTGTTAATGCTTAGATTTATTTCTTGTTTTGCTTGCAATTACTATATGTTTTACACTCTCAATGGAATCAGCATAAGATATGATAAAAAACTAATGAACTTGATTCAAAGCAATGATGATTGGAAGCATTCAAACTAGATTCTTGGGCAAAATGATAGATTACCTGCTAGTGAAAGGCATATTGTATTGCAGCTTTTAATAAATATATATATACATTTCCCAGACCACAATGTAGTCTGGAGGACATATGTACATACTCATTAAAAAAAGCCTGTTGTACTGTATAGTGTGATGCCGCACGATACAATGCAACCTGCATTCTACCAGCAGGTAATCTACCATTTAGCCGATTCTTGCCTCCCAGGGTGTCAAATTTTGTTCCTTTCAAGAGCAAGATTCAGTTTTTCTGTTGATCCCAATATTCAATGCTTACTCCAGTGGGAGTTTAATCATCTGTTATAGCATCCTAATTATCACATTACTTCACAAGCTTTATGCATAGATTTGGTGCAAGTAAATAATAGTTTAATTGATCTAATCTGGAACAATACATTAAGTAAATAAGAAAAATAATAATACATATTAAACAATTAGTAAAAATATCTTTTTATAAATTAGTTCTTTTTTAACATCAATATCAAAAAACATTATAGAAGTAATACTAACATTTGTACATATATCCATCAGAAGTCATACAATCAAAACATATAAAGAGTATAATAACAAATGAGCCTTATTATTAAACATATATTTTATCTATATACAGAGAGAAATTTTATATGCACAGAAACAACTTGAATGGATTTTATAGAAACTAATTAGCTCCTGGCCACTACATGCCCTGATAAAAAAAAAAAAAGACATTTTTTCTCTTATCTTGTCAAATTTGAGATTTTTCATTTATTTAGCACATTTTTTGCATACAATGCTTTTGCTTGTTTTCTTTCTCCGGACCAAAGTTTGAAATTTTTTTACATAAAACTGGCAACTAACAAACTATCGATTTACTGATTCAGTTATTTAAATAATAATTATCTTAAAATAAAAATAATTATAATTTTCTGAAATAAATAAAATGCTATCTAAATCAACATTTAAATGCAACGTTTATGTAGCCTCAGCATGCTGAATACAAACTGACTCTCGGGCCGGAGAACAGTCAACTTTTCGATCGAAAAAGCCAAATTTGAGTCAATAACAAAAAGAAGTATATAAACATAAATAGGAAGTAAACTATGATAATTTAAAATAGAATTTATAATGAGATTGGAATTTAGTTTTCTAAAAGATGCAATTAAAGATTCAAAGTGAGGGAAAATAGTAATGGCAACACTTCAATCCCGGGAGTTCGCACATGTGCAGAAACATGGACTTTACATGCTTATTCTTTTATTATATATGATTTTTTGGAAAGAAACTGGAAACAATTTAACAATAGGCTTAAGATTGAAAGTATATATTAGAAATATAAGTACTTATCTCTATACAAATATTTCACACAGAAAATTTAATAATAACAGAAAATTTATTTTAAAAATTTAATATAAAGATAACATAAAAGTATAATAGAAACCAAATATTTCCAGCCAAATTAATCTCTAGTGTAATAATTCTGAATTAAATTTTTGATTTTAATGATTAATTTAACAAAATAAATTAAATCATAAATTATTTGTTTGCGAACAATTTGTTAATATAGATAGAAACATATAACATGTATAGCATTGTCATTAGTGAGAGAGGACTTATGATAAAACATCTGAATATTTTGGAATAAACAAGTGTTAGGAATATTTATAAAAATTATAAAAAAAATTAAACTTAAAAAGTGTATGGATATATAGTCAAACCCCAATAAGATGTCCATCCATTAACCAGCCACCCTCGCTGACCGCCAAGAAATTTGGTGGAACGAATCTTCCCTATGTGAATGGAATAGGCAAACCCCGATAAGACTCCATCCGCTATTAGAAACATCTAAACCAGGCGTGTCCAACCCATGGCTGCATTCATTACAGGTGGTGGGCTGCATGTGGCCCACCACTGTAATGAATGCACCCAACGTAAAATTGTAAACATTCTTAATGTAACATTGTAAATCAAACATCCAAGAGCTGCCCTGACAGAATATACCATTACACCACATTACATGATTAGTTCTTAACCCATAAATCTATACTAGTTTGTAAACCATTTCAAAAATTTAAATAATTTTAATTCAATTATTGATAGATCTACAAAATACATTTTCATTTTGGCATGATGAAATGTTCCAACAAACAATGTACTTATTTTTTTATTTTTTGAAATTTGTTGTAACATCATCAAATATCCCACTAATAAAGAAAAAGAAAATTGTTTCATTTTTGTACTAAATATATACAGTATATAAAACTAATGAAGTTTTTATTATTTAAATATCTATCTATAGTTAATTTTAAGATTAATAGATTTAATATAATTAAAAACATTTGATAAATTATCTATCTTTATTAAATAAACATAAATAATTATAGTTAAAATAGTTATAAATTTTAAGAAATGCTATATAGTATTATGAATACTATATAGCAGTGCTTCTCAAAGTGTGGGTCGCCACCCCTTATGGGGTCGCGTAACAAAATTTGGGAGTCGTAAAAATTTTAGAAAATGTTTTAATTTGTATTCCTAGTTTATATACTTCTATACCCAAGGTCAGCGAAAATATTTTCTCGGGTAAAAGGGGGTCGCCAAGTGGAAAAGTTTGAGAAGCGCTGAGTATATAGTATTAAATTTTATGAGTTTTTAAATGAAATTATCAACAGGTCAGAAAAACTTATTAAATTATTTGATAATTAAGACAAACGAACAGTTCGATAATGAACTCTATCACAAATATTATTTTTTGGTTGTTTCTGATTATTATTTTTGGAATTTTTAAGCGTTAATAAGCACAGATGTTTATTACTTATTGGGCATGCAATATTAAACCGGATGACCGCGATGGAAGCCTATTGTGCTTTCACTCCGGAGGATTCAGAATCAATTTCCGGGTTTTATACCCGCAGAGTTAGTTTGAGAAAGGGTCTGGGCCCAGATCTATTATCACAATCCATTCTCCATTTGACAGTGGCCTCACTAGGATTGTGGGCGGCCCGGGATGGATAGTGGATCGGTCGAAAGCGGACTAAAACCACACAGAAAAACTATTAAGCCGAGTCTGTTAGTTTTTATATACTTCTATTTAGGTCGAGTTTATTGCCTTATTAATCGGATTGTCTCCGAAGTTAATGAAGTGCATGATTATTTCGAGATCAGCTACTCAAAACGCAACCATCTAATAATTAGACTAGCGTTTCCCAAACTATGTTTCGCAGAAGGTTAATAAGTGTTCCGTAAAAAATGATTTTTCTTTATATAGATATTTATATTTATGAAACATTCCAAATATTATTCACTAATTCAATTTCTATTATTTGTACGTGTTATATATTTGACACCTGCAAGTGGTGTGACATCAGTTTTGGATACTCTTACCAAAAAAAGGTCTGTCCAAAATCCTACATTAAGAAAATATTACTAATATACTGTGTGTTCAGTTTCTAAATATAAAAAATATTGGAAGAAAGTATAGAGAATAATGTTATTGAAATAATATAATGTAAAAGTTTTAGGTTGGTTGAAAAATATTTAGCATTTATTCTATAAACGATAAAATAAAATGAAAAATAAAAATGAGATTGAAATAAAAAATTAAAATTTAGACAATAAATCATATATTAAAATGTAACAGGATAGATTATATATTAGGGATTAACATGATGGATATTATGGATTAAATTTGAAAATAAGCAAGCAAATAAGTTAGGAGAAAAAGAAGGAAATAAGGTCATATATGAGAACCAGTATATTTTATCTTCATAAAAAATAGATATAACTTACATTGTGTTCATATAGAATGTTTTTATTGATCGATGATGACATTTTAGATTTTTTTTATCTATATAGCTCTAGTAATGTGGCAGGTTACATTTTTCTGTGCAGTTTGAATTATTCTAGCATTGATCTAATATAGCGTTTCCCAAAACTATATTCTGCGGCACACCGGTGTTCCGCAGAAGGTCAATAAGTGTTCCATACAAAATTATGAAAATTAATATAAGCCACATATAATTTTAAATGCTATGCCAAGTTGAAACTAGAATCTCTAATTTATTTTACTATTTTCATGTTTTTTAATTATAATTTGATAATAAATATTTGTTCTTAACTCTTATACTTGTATTAGGCAAAACAAACATTTTTTATCAAATTATAATTATGTAAAATAAACTAGCAACTCCAATTTCAACTTCACACAGTATTTTATTTAAATCATATGAGACTTGTTACTGCTCTACAGTAAGCTGTGTACATTGTGTTTTACAGAGAATTTAAAGTAGATGATCAGAACAGCAGATGGACATGTTTTCCATATAGTACTGTACATATATGGTTCCTATACTATACTGCAAAAAGTTGAAACTGGAGTCGCTAGTTTATTTTACTATTTTCATGTGTTTTATTTTACATAATTGTACACATGATAATAAATGTTTGTTTTGTTTTCCTAACTCTTATTCTTACTTACCTAATTTATTTATTTATTAATATTTATCTATATTATAAAATAACCAAAATACGTGTTCCATAAAAAATTATGAAAATTAATATAAGTCTCATATGATTTAATTAAAATACTGCGCCAAATTGGAACTGGACTAACTAATTTATTTTACATAATTACAATTTGATAAAAAAATGTTTGATTTGCCTAATTTATTTATTATTATTAATATATATATATACTATAGTTTGAATGCTAAATATAAATGTACTGTATTTTATTAAATTTAATAAATTTGGAGTTCATATTTATTTCTATACTATGTGTTTTCGATAAACTGCCAACCCCAATTAGCTGCCAAAATCATTGCTGAATGGATGATGGTGTATTATTGGGGTTTGACTGTATATACATATACACTGAAGTCTTGATTTTAGAAACTCATACAGACCCCCAAAAAAAGTTCTCAAAATCGAAAATTCATAAATGGGAATGGCATTAATTAACATTATGGACTTTTTGGGACCAACTAATTTATAAAAATGTGTAGTTTATAAATTGGAGGTTAGTAAAAATGCGAGTCCATTATATAAGGGAAGGATAGACAAAATTATAGATGTAAAAAACAATAATTCTTTCTGCTTGAAAAATATATTGCTAATAATTTAATATCATTGCACTTTTATTAACAATATATTTTGGTTATTTTTCATAATTATTTTATATAGTATTTTTTTCCTTTAATTTTTATATAAATATTGTTTTCTTATTTATATTTAAATATTGACATGAACAATTTGAAATTTAATATATTTAGCAAAAAACCAAAGATTTTAAGTAGGTAAATATAGAAATTTTTAATCCAGTAATGTTTACAATCTTATTTTATAATGAATAATCAATAATAGCCTCATCCTTAGTCATTAAATAAAGAATAGAATAGTCATTCTAAAATAAAGTATAAAATAACATATTTGAATATTTAAATATTATAATTAGTAATTAAATGATATAGGAATGATTTAGAATTTTGATATTTTAGAATTTGTTCCCTTTATAAACTCTTTGAAGATGAACTTTATTCAAAATTTTTATTACATATTCTTTTAATAAGTGATATTAAATATATAATAATTGAATTAGTTTTATAAACAGACAGCAAATCCTTGACTTATAATCACTCAAATTTTCAATGATGATATAATAAGATTAATCAGATGATTGATCAATGCAGATCTACGGGTTTGAGTGCTTGACTCTGGTCTGAAATATAGAAAGCATCGTTTTTGTGTCTGGTTTTGTAATTTTCTGTTCTACATATTTATTAAGATAATGTATATTTAAATATTAGTAGTGAGAAATTCATAAATTTTCAGTATTTATGACTTTAAACCACTCCAACTTACAAACAACTTGCAGCAGGATTCAAACTGAACTCCATCTTGTAAGTCAAGGACTATCTTTATATTACTTGCAAGCGTTTTTTTTCAAAACAAGTTTAGCCATTATTATGGAAATTATAAATCAGTTCATACAAAATGATCCAAATAGCAGTCATAGTTCATATTTATGATCGGTCATCAACGTTATTTTACAAAAGGAACTTGCAAGCGTTTTTTTTCAAAACAAGTTTAGCCATTATTATGGAAATTATAAATCAGTTTATACAAAATGATCCAAATTTTGATAGAATTCAAAGGCAAGATGAAGTGTCATGGATGTAATGTCTCGCTATCTATAATTGCTTGCTGAATGAAAGAGGAAAAGACAAATGACATTAGATGACTTCTTAATGAAAAAAGTATCAAACAAGGAAGAACCTTCCTCCTCATTTTTGTTAGATGATTCTTAACAAAAAAACAAAAAGTATCAAATGAGAAGAACCTTCTTCATCATGCTTAATGAAAAAACAAAAGTATCAAATGAGAAAGAACCTTCCTCATCTTAGATGAGTTCTTAACGATAAAGCAAAAAATGTCAAATGAGGAAGAATCCTTCCTCATCACAAACATAAATTATTTATTCGAATATTTTTGATTTTCATGAATGATTTATGAATACAAATCAATATTAGCAATAAAAAATATCTATAATTAATATATTAGAAATAATACATATTACAATATAAAATAAAAAATGGTACATATATATTTTTATTCATTATCCTGTTTCACCTATCCTCATTATTTACGTGTTAAGATGACCTCATTTAATGTTTAGCGCTTGATTTCGTTGGAATGTATCCCCCATGTTAAACAGGGTCTTACTGTATGTGAAAACTCAAATGATTTAACAGAAAATAAAATTTATACTATGTTATATTAATAAAATGATGGGATAATCATCTGACTACAATTAAATATCAATTACCAACTTCCACTAAAGAACAATGATTTTATAATTTAACTTTTTATTTCAGATATTTAAAACATAAGGCAACTTCTACTTTTTATTGCTTTTTTTTAAAACACTACCTTACATTCAGGCTAATATGATATTTTTATTCTATATTTACAAAATGTTTGCATGCATATAATATTTTAAAGTAGTTTCCAGAATTTATAAATGATAAGAATTGAAATAAAAATAAATGATCAATTATTTTAAATATGAGGTTGATATTTTATTGATAACATTATAAAACTTTCTTATAAAATTCATTTCAGAAATCTGAATCTAAAATGACTCCTACTTTTTAACATTAATTTTTTTTAAACTGCATTTGCATTGTATTTGGATTAGTTTAATTTTTTTTTTTAATTAAAAAAATTATCATGTATAATATCTCCCTCTATTTTGAAATATCAAAAATAGGACAAACAGATAATTGAAGAATGATGAATTCTTCCAAATCATCCTTTCTATTATTTGATTTTGAAAATTCAAAATTATTTTTTGAATTTTCAAAATCAAATTTCAAATTTTTTTTTGAATTCAAAAAAAAATTTGATAATTTTGAAAATTCAAAATTATCAAATTCAGATCATTATTATATCAATAGAAATGAACAAATTTTGATCAATTTCAACACAATGTTCAAAATTTATTCACATATTCACTATGATACATTTTATAGAGACTAACTAAAGAATACTTTGATCCTTTGGTAGATCTGCACAATACATATGAATATCATTAAAATTGAATAATATTTATATATCATTTTAACAGACAGACATCCAGATACATGATGCAATATTGGTAATTTTTAACAATCTTGGTTCCCTAGAGAATCCCCAATAATAATTATGAATTTTATTAAAATCAGATAACATTAATGTGAATTTTCATGCTGATAGATGGACAAACCTGTTTTTCTTTTATTCATTTATTGCATATTGGAATGGAAAGAGTCAAAAAAGTGTATTTATAAATGAATGCATATGCTTATTTGCTAAATGGTTATAATTGATTAAACAAATAATTTAACAAATAACTATAAGTTAATTTAGTTTTTTAATTACAAATTATTTAGTTTGTAAAATTTGTGGTGATTCAAACAAATCCAAATTTACAAGTCAAATTCTAGCCCTTGAATTATAACGGAATAATTTAATGATTCGAAATAATTTGAACTAAAGTTAGCGCCATCTCGTAATTAGAATAATAATTTTCATAATTATAATAATAATTAATTTTACTAAATCTATGAGTGGCGCCAATATTATAATAATATTTAATTTTACTAAATCTATGAGTGGCGCCATCTATTAATTAATAATTGAACTCTAATTTTTAACTAATATATCTTAAGAAAATGATTTTGTGGTGATTTTAAACATTTAATAATTTTTATTAAAAATATTTTAAGAAAATGTTTATTATTATATTGTGTATTATGATATTTTTTATAATTTAGTTATCAAGACAAAAAAGGAATCCAGAAAATATAAGCCACCTCCCACTAAAAATTCTCTTTCTACAAGTAAACCAAAAGATATTAAGAGTATGTTTATGGCTCAACCTATAAAAAGAAAATCTGAGGTAATTTATATCATTTAAAAATTGATCATCATTCCATTTATTTAAAGAAAAAGTTTTTTGTTTTCTTAATCTGAATAATTTTTTAGATCAAAGATAAAAAATATAAATTGCATACTATATAAAAAAAAAATTTTTTTTTAATTTCACCTCAACTGAATAATTTTTTAGATCAAAGATAAAAAATATAAATTGCATACTATATAAAAAAAAAAAAATTTTTTTTTAATTTCACCTCGAGGGATTGTTGCACTTAGCCAATGTTTCTATTGAAGTTGAATTACCAACAAAATAGAGCAATGAAACCTCATTCTACTTGAGCTTTGGTTCTCTTTTTCCAAGTTGGCTTACTCCTTGAGCAGTCTTAAATAATTTTATAAATTCTATTTAAAAAATGTCTTTTATATTTTGAAGTTTAAAACATTTTTATAATAAGTATCATATATATTAATAGTCACACGTGGCTGGCAGATGTCCCTTTTTCGGACGAACCACTGTACTGATTTCTATAAATATGGTATCGCTAGAAAGGTCTAACTTTCAGATGTCTGCAACAACCAAAATTATTTGTTGTTATTAATAATATAAAAATTAAAGAATAAAAATTAAATTGAAATTATAGTACTTTAAAAAAGACAATTCAGCAGAGGGCGCTGTAACATAAAATTGAAATTATAGTACTTTAAAAAAGACAAATTCAGCAGAGGGCGCTGTAACATAATAATGGATGCCATTTTATCATTCCTCTATAACGAGTTCGGAGGTGTTTTTCAAATAATATTCTAACGTAAGTTCAATGTTTATCCAAATATACACTATAATTTATCATATCCAACATTGCATATATTTCCATTTTTCAGATCTTAGAAATGACACATGAAAAGATATTAAGGTTTGCAGATTAAGGTTTGCAGCTGAGAGAAATAAACAAAAATAGGTATGGTTTTACATTAGCACCATATAAACGAAAATAGTATCAATCGAAAAATGATGACGAGTAGAGAAAACTTTCCAAAAGAATTGCAGTTCTATCTGGTGCAGGTGTCGTGAAAATAAACGATGAAATTATAGTACAATATTTCTCCATACTCAGTACCCAAGGTAGTATCTAAAGCGATGGGTGCCACCATTTTGAAAACCACCTTGAAAGTTGATATAGTTTTGGAATGAATCTTTAATTAAATGGAATTCTCAAATCGTATTTTAATCATCTGTCAATGGCCGGCGAATCTTTAATTTCCTAATATATAGTCTTTTTGGAACTTTAATACAACGGATTGCCGTTTTTAATCATCAGTCGGGCGGCTGGATGACCAAGGGTAATGCGCTGTCGTGCCACGCAGGAGGACCCGCGTTTTTTCGGGGTACTGGTGATCTCTGTCCTTCACCATCCAGCCTCCTCCACAGGTGTGGGTGCAACCCGTGTTTGGAACTGGCCCTGCCCCCTTAGTAATCTCCCTGATTGGAAAGGGGATGTAAAATATTCAAAAATTAAAAAAAATCATCAGTCGATGGAAAAGCAAATCTTCAATTTCAATACTTTAATTTCATCTTTTGGAAAAACTATATATTAAAGAATTAAACATTAGTCTCCACCAACTGATGATTAAAACATGAATTGGCAATTCTGTTGTATTAAAGATTCGTTCCAAAACTATAACGACTTTCAAGATTTTCAAAATGGCAATGCGCACCGGTTTATGTATTCTGTCAGAAGAAATATAATTTCATCGTTCATTTTCTTGAAGCCTGCACTAAATAGAAGTGCAGTCCTTTTGGAAAGTTTTTCTATTTATCGTCATGCTTCAATTAGTATTATTTTCATTCATATGGCAGTAATATCAAATTGCACCTGAAAATGTACAAGAGAATCTGAACATGAAAGTATGGAATGTTTGCATGACAAAAGAATTTCAGAGGAACAACAATATCAGACAATACAAATTATAGAAACGTCAAATCAAGGAAAACATAATAATTCAGCTGTATATACAAGTAATGTTTACCAAGAAATTTTGGGTTAAACACTGTATATGTTTCAATACACATTTTGGTGTTTGTGTTTCTTAATAAATAAAAATTGCATAGATATAACAAAATTGCTACACCTTTAAACTAATATACAACAAAATATCTCACAAATTTATTATACTGTTCCATCTAATATTTCATTCTATAGAGAATTATAAGATTAAATCACAATATTTCCACTCATTTATATGAGTGGGTAATTTCTAGTAAAAATATAATAATGTAGAGAAATTTATTATTATGAAAACCAATTTTTGTTTAGCTGTCTGACTATAGATAATTCAAAAATAAGTAAAATATAAAATTTCATATTTCATTGTTTATTGTTAAATTGGCAAAGAAAAAATTATCAAAAGTCAGTTTAAATTATCAGAGATTATTAAATTTTAGATGGAAAATAATCTTATCATTAAGGAAATATAAATTAATTTTTTATAAAAGAGAAAAATTTACTTATATAAATACAGGTAAAATTCTGTTATAATGAATACCGTTATAATGAAATTTTAATATAACAAATGTATAATGAAGCTGTAATGTACAGTATTCATATAGTATGTACAGTACAGTATTCATAATGGTAAATTTAATAAAATGGTAAAAAATATGAAATTCCATTTTAACAAAATATCAATTATAACGAAATGAGACAATGGTCCCATGAATTTCGTTATAATGGAATTTTACCTGTATTTTGTAATAATTTTCCTTCCAAAGAAATGAAATTAAAAAAAAATTTTTTTTAAATATAAAAATATAATATATTAATGCAAAATGAAACTGCATATTGTAGAGAATTCTATTCTTAATAAGCATTTCCAGAAAAGATTAAAATCATCTACTTTCTGAATGTATCATCTATTTTTCGTTTATTTAGTATTTGGAATTCATTGGCTTTTTGTGTCTAATTTTAACACTGATTAAACTAGCATAGATGTCATGATGACATCATCATCACAATGACACAGCATCATGATATTGTAAATTACCAACATTTGTGATGTCATTCATTGCTCATCACAAGTCAATGATTATCACATTAATATGCTTATGATATCATTATGATAGATATTGATGATAGGTAAGTATATTAATTGCAGAACATCATTACAGAATTTTATGGAAATATGTTAATTAGTTCAAAAGTAATTATTTGAGGAAACACAGATAGGTATACATGAGCCCTATTTTATGTTTCCATTAAATTCCAAAAGTAGGTTAAAAATATTGAAAATTTTCATTTAATATATCTTCTGTAAAACAGCAAATTCAAAAACTAGCACAACCACATTTACAAACCATAGGTAGAGATGTAGAAAATGCTACAGGTTTTAAGATAGCCTACAAAAAGAAAAGTATCATCTTTTTAATACTTAGAAACAACAAAAACTAATGGCAAAGAAAAAAACACAAGAGTTTATATAATCCAATTTCTAACTTAGACTTCAATAGAGAGGAAAAATATATCAGATACATAGGCTGCAATAGAAGATAGAGTGAAATAACACAAGAAAAATATAGAAAAGGATGAAGCTAGTATTGCATTTGGTGTTAGAGCATTAGAGTATAATGTAGATATGAGACAGAAGGAAGGAAAAGTGGTGAAACTTGTCAAGTGTAGAAACAAAGGGATCATTTTGAAGTCAATTGAGGTAATTAAAAGATGTAAAAATGATTTTATTGTCACTTATAATGATAAAAGCACAATTAGCAGCAGAAAAAACATCTTCTTCAAGATAATAATTTAATAAAGCAAGAATTTATACATAAACGAACAAACGTTTTCGGCTATTTACAGCCATCTTCAGGTTCTTATACTTATTCGTTATTAACGTTCTGGAATCCTAAATCGTTCTGAGAACATTCTTTGTTCTAATATCATTTGAATTTAACTATGTAAAAATAATAGTTTCTCTCATTGTCAATTTATATAAGAGTTGTAAGTGGATTGAGTTGAGTCATTAGGTGAATTTTGATGCTACATAGAGAAAATACAGGATGTCGCAAAAGTTCGTATTTATTTTGGTAAAATAAGATAGCTGATTTCAAACAAATGTTTTAATGACATGACGACATACCTGTATTTTATACAAAATACAGGTATCTAAATTATGCTTGTATTCGTAGAATCCCAAGAAACAAGGAAATCTCATCAGATGCATAGTGTCCAGGATCTGGAGAGATTTTTTGCTCGTTTTGGTATTTGCAGAACCAAAATGAACAGAAAATCTCTTCGGATCCTGGACACTATGCATCTGATGAGATTTCCTTGTTTCTTGGGATTCTACGAATACAAGCATAATTTAGATACCTGTATTTTGTATAAAATACAGGTATGTCGTCATGTCATTAAAACATTTGTTTGAAATCATCTATCTTATTTTACCAAAATAAATACGAACTTTTGCGACATCTTGTATTTTCTCTATGTAGCATCAAAATTCACCTAATGACTCAACTCAATCCACTTACAACTCTTATATAAATTGACAATGAGAGAAACTATTATTTTTACATAGTTAAATTCAAATGATATTAGAACAAAGAATGTTCTCAGAACGATTTAGGATTCCAGAACGTTAATAACGAATAAGTATAAGAACCTGAAGATGGCTGTAAATAGCCGAAAACGTTTGTTCGTTTATGTATAAATTCTTGCTTTATTAAATTATTATCTTGAAGAAGATGTTTTCTCTGCTGCTAATTGTGCTTTTATCATTATAAGTTTAAATAAGAGTATAAGCAGTTTTTTCTTAATGAATAATGGATATGGATTTTATTGTCAGTAGTAATGACCCAAGTTCTCATTCTCATGCATGGAAGTGGTCATAAATAATTTGTAAAATATATTAAAAAAAACTTCATAATGTTTAAGGTATAGTAAGGTAACACATCTTTTCTCTGATGTTTGCATTGCATTATTGCCAGAGATGCTTTATAATTTATCAGTTATATCTATTTTTTAAGTTTATACTTTTATTTTTATTATTATCCATAATATGTGTGATATTATATTAATGTTTATGTATTTCAAACTTAACCTTTTTTCTCTATATTGAAGGTTCTTTGTGATCAAGCATTTTTCATAGGCAAATTTTAATGATATCAATTGAGAACTTTTTAAAAGTCCATTACATGTTTTGGTTATTTAAATCCAAGTCAAATTTCGACTCTGCTTAAGACAGCTTCACAGATATGTGTTTACAATTGTACATGAATGTATGCAGTGTTTTCAGGCCTATATTTATAAGAAATTTTTTCATTATTTTGATGTAAGAAATTTATGATTTGATTTTGTCCCAACCATTATGGGACAAAATCAATAAACCTGAATATAATATATATACAATGTTTTCATATACCATATACTCACACATACCTATGCCATAGATCAGGGGTGGGCAAACCACGGCCCGCAGGCCGCATACGGCCCTCGTAACTTAATGTGGCCCTCCAACCAATAGCTATAATGCCAAAAATTTTATCGATAAATAAAATGAATACAAAAAAATATCAAATTGTTCCATATCTCAGCAATATAGTTTACATAATTTCTAGAAAAGTAATAAATAATAATTCACATGGTAAATTGCAGGATGTCATTACAGTGTTATATTTCTTACAAAAATAGATTTGATTAACTGTTAACCAGAATAAATGTCATTGCAAAAGAAATCCATTGCAAAATCAAATAAAATCATTTTGTCACTCAATCAACTCAATATCTTTCATAATTTCATGGTGCTTGTATTTAATATTTATGCAATTTCCTAAACAGGTGTGTTCTTAATTATTGTTTCAAATTTAAAATGATTAAATTATAATCTTAATATATAATTTAAAAGAATTTCGACCCTGTCGAGCGTTTCTGAAAATGGTGTTTCACTTTTTTCGGACTGCTGGCATTATTCAAACCCATGATTCACATAACAGCCAATGAAAGCTGATCTACTAAGAAAATTGGTTTAATTTTAACGTCACACTTTTATAATATCTTAGTCAACAAATGCACCCCTAGGATCTTTCTATTTTGGCTACATAATTTTCTAAGAGAATTTTATCATTTTCAGACAGTTATTAGATAATGGCAGGATTTTGGGAGTTTTGTTTTACACCCCTTTTCAATCAGATAAATTACTAAAGGGCAGGATCACTTCCAACCACGGGTAAAAGCCACACCCGTGGAGGGGGGTTCAGATGGTGAAGGATAGGGATTGTTGAAAAAGTGCAGCCCTAGGTTATATTTCATTGATGCAATATGGCCCTTTCTCTCAAAAGTTTGCCCACCCCTGCCATAGATGCATCATACCATCAGCGATTCCCAAATTATGTTCTACAGAACACCAGTGTTCCATGAAAGGTCAAAAAGTGTTTCATAAAAAGTTATGAAAATTAATATAAGTCTCATTTGATTTTAAATGCTGTGCCAAGTTGAAACTGGAGTCACTAGTTTATTTTACTATTTTCATGTGCTTTATTTTACATAATTACAATTTTATAATAAATGTTTATTTTGTTTTACGTAAATCAATCATTGATTAGAGTGTATTATTTTGTTTTCTTAACTCCTATACTTACTAGCCTAATTTATTTATTATTAATATGTACCCTTTATTATAAAATAACCAAGGTGTTCCATAAAAATTTCGGGATTTGTGAAGTGCTCTATCATAGAAAAAGTTTTAGAAATGCTGCCATAGACAATACCGTATTATACATTAAATTATAACAATGATTTTAAAAATATTTTAGATGCCAGAATTTTTTATACTATATTGAAATTTTATAATATGGGAAATACTTATTTATAAAATAAAAATTTATATAATTAAATATTTGTTAAATATTTTTTACAGCAAAATGCAAAATTGGATGATGATGATTTGTTGGGAGATATTATACAACAAGTACATAGTAAAGAAAAATTACCAGATGCATTTAAACCAACAATTCTAAAACGAAAAATAGAACTTTCTAATAATAAAAATTCAAAGTAAGTAAAATAGAAATAGATAATTTTTTAATCATTACAAAATCAATGATTAGCTACTAAGATTGCAATTAAAAAAAATTGCTTTTTTTTATTGAAAAAATAATTAAAAATTGGGAATTAAAATCTATATAGTTTAAAATGCTAAATTTAATTTTCCTTAATGCTAAATATAAAATCGTTTTATCAATATTACTGGATTTATAATTTTTAGTCTACTTTCTGAAGGAAATAGAGCTTATAAGATTGAGCTCATATCTGTCTGTCTGTGTTAGGGATTGTCTTTTTCCCAGATTTTGGTAATGCTGGGATCCGGGGATTTCCCAAGATTTTTGTAGTTGGAATTAAAACTGAATATTTCACAGCATTTTATACTCTATATATATATACACCGTATTACTTTGAATTTAAGCAGCAATAGGATTTTAATACTATCACTTTCAACAAATAATGCTTCTTTTCTGCAATCAAATAATTTATAGAAAAGTTAACAGAACTGTAAACAAATTTAAAAGGTTAATATGACAAGTATCTGATGCATCATAAGCGTTCTCGATGAGAAATGGCAGCCGCATTAATATCAATTTTCCTAAAATTATCAAAGATTCTGACATATTTGTGATTTTCTTTTACAAGTATGGTATATGAATAAAATCATGGCCCAATTAAGAAATACTTTCCACAAACAAAACATAAAAATTGTTATCTAAATAAAAATAATAATAGCTAATAAAAGTTATATACAACATTCGTGATCCTGCTATAAGATCTCAAGAAGTAATTTTTTTACTACGAAGGATCTATAATACATATAGTCTACTCGTGACACATGCTTACAATGTGATTTATGCAAGTTTATAATAAGCATGGCTTAATATCCCTTAATTTTCAATTAACTCGGCTTTTGTCCGAGTTCTGTTTTTGTTTTTTGTTCCAATATTTTTTAATTGTCCCTTAAGTTCAGAAACAATCAATTTGCTAAAGTCCATAATGAATTAGCTTAACTATGCAGAAAAATAAAAAGACAAACGCAAACTGAGAGCGAAAAGCTATGTAACAGCTGAATGCCAAGCCTAAGCTTATACCACGATACACTTAGACACGGTATGCCTTTGCTCTACCTCCTACGTAATGTGTCGTCACTGTGATGTCAACTGAGTTGCAAAAGGAACTCGCTTATGAAAAGCCTGCGTGATTTAACTCGCGATTTATTACAAAATACGGAATTAAATTTGTATTTTTATCTAGCAACATGATTGAAGATTTTGTAGATATTATTTCCCGATGACTTTTAGTAATTTAATTTAAATATTATACGATATTAAAATACATTATATCATTTGAAAAAATATATCATTTAGGAAAAATATATACTTTTTTATAAACGATATTTCAAAAAGTACGATTTAAATTATAGTTTATTTAATTTTTAATATAAACTATATATTACGCTAATAAAATGTTTAAAAAATGTTTTGGAAATTAGTTACAAATCAATTAAACAAATACACTAAAATCAAAAGAGTATCGACTGGAGTTCTCCAGCCGTTTTAAGGATACTTATGACTTTAAAATTTATATCTTTTTAATATTTTTTCAATTGCTCATTATTTATAGGCAATAAAAATAATCTATGTTGATTTCAAAAAATATTCCAAGTTTAATCAAATATCTCTATAAAAGAGTCAAATAATAAAATACATACTATTGGAATTATCATCCTTCAAAATACTGTATATCGCAGAGTTATTAATGTAAACGCAGTTTTATATCATTTTCAGACGATCAGAAAATAACTCATAACAATGCAGGATAGGATAATAACATTTATTTTATTATATACAAAAAAATATGGACAGAATATTTTAAAATTATATATGATACAGATCATGGAGAGACAAACAAAAAAATATTTTTGGGTCATATATAGGATATTAATATCATATATCATTTTGCTATGATATATATTAGTGGTCTCAACTAAATTTAACACAATAATTTTC
>AYEL01081494.1:0-13785 GCA_000484575.1 Olivierus martensii | reverse complement strand
ATATAAATGAAAATGTAAGATTATGTATGTATATATTATTGTTATTACATATAAATAAACTTAGTAAGAAATTATATAATTTTTTATTTATGTTTTTTTGGGTCTCCGGAACGAATTAATCAAATTCCCATAAAAATCTATGGTAAATCGATGATCGGTTAACGAACAATTCGGATAATGAACATTGTCTTAGAACGGATTATGTTCGTTAACCGATCACTCACTTGTATAACGCTTTTTGGAAACCAATTTTATTTCCAGATTAACAAACCTTATTACAAAATTATATTTACCAGATTACATCCAATAAACATGTTAACAAAAAGTTATAAAATATAAACATTTAAAAAATATAAAAATAGTATGTATATACCTATTTAATGTGATAAATGACGGCGGGCAGCAGCATTTACAATTCCTATTGTAGTTATTCGCAGTACATGTAAAAGAAGAATCTCCAAGGCAGGTTCCGAATCGATTCTTAACTATTTCATGTTAGAAAATGCGCTTTCACACAAATAAGTACTACGAAACGTTGATATTACTTTCCGATCAAAATCACAAAAGTTAGGAAAACGTTCGTTAAACAAAGTGAAACCAAATCACAATAGTGATTTGGTTTTTCATAACCAAATCACTATTGTGATTTGGTTATGAAAAAGTCATTTTCCCACCGCTACTAATATACTCGATTTTCATTTTCTATTTTACGTTTATTCTCACTCATTTCACAAATGCAACGAACTCATAATAAAATAAAAATTAAATTAAATTACAGTAAACAGTAAAATAAAATTAAAACAGAATCTCACAACAACTGTTACACCATCGCTAAAATGGCGAGTGTTAGAAACCAAAAAATAACTAATATGCAGTCACAATTCAAAACTTTAAATTGAAATAGCTAAAACTAAAATTGGCATGACTGAAAGTCATAAATTATAAAAATGTGATATTATTGATAGCTTGTTGATCATTAAATAGTTATTAATAATTAAGAAGAATTAATTAATTGAGTTAATATAATTCAATTTTAGGATTCTTTTTATTAATCTCTCAAAAAAAGTAATAAATAAAAGTGAAAAAATATTAAAAAGTAATATTATATCACAAATTGTGAAAGCCTCTCGGGCCGCACAAAATGGCTTGGCGGGCCGCCTTTTGGACAGCCCTGGTCTATACTATCGGCCGGATGGCTGTGTGTTGGGCTCACACCCTGAAGGAACCGAATTTAATGCTTGTGAATCACTAAAACTTTTTTGAGAGAGATCCGAGCCCGGTTCGTTGGACTTCGTCCTCCACCTTACAAACCCACAGGGATGTCAGCCGGATTCGCCGCGTTCCCACTCTGGAGGACCCGGGTTCGAGTCTCGGGTCCCACCCTTGAAAATAATTATCATGGAGTCCGGCCCCGGCCCATCGATCTACGTCCTCCACAATCCGGCTGACCCCTCCGCAGGGGTGGGCAGTCTGTGAAATCTAAATCCATGTCCTCCACAATCCGGCTGACCCCTCCGCAGGGGTGGGCAGCCTGTGGAAGTGCTGACCTCTCCGCAGGGGTGGGCAGCCTGTGGAAGGGCTTGTTTCGCTCACCACATAGTATTCTACCAGAAAGACCCCTCCGCAGGGGTGGGCAGCCTGTGGAAGGGCTTGTTTCGCCCAGCCCCTCCGCAGGGATGGGCAGCCTGTGGAAGGGCTTGTTTCGCCCCGCCTCCGCAGGGGTGGGCAGCCTGTGGAAGGGCTTGTTTCGCCCCGTCTCCGCAGGGGTGGGCAGCCTGTGGAAGGGCTTGTTTCGCCCCGCCACATACGTAGTATTCTACCAGAATGGAGTGTGGCATCATCTGTAGAAAAAACAAACCCACCAGAGATGTGGGCGGCCCATGGTGGATAATGGAATGTCCCATTACTTAATGTTTACCCGGTGAAAAGTGATGTTAAACTTCATAGAAAAAAATGAATCAATAGCATGGATACATGATCAAGAATAAAATTCGTCATAATGATTCATTTCGAAATTCTTATGGTAACACAATCCAATCGAGATTTAACATTTTGTTTTAAATTATTAATTAATAAAATTGAACAAAATTAAATAATAAATTTAATATTTGGGAATATATACAAAGATTAACAAAAATATACAAATCAGTAAATGAGCTAGCGTAACTCCAGCATCATTATCGTGTCACGTGACTAGGTACCCTTATCAAAATTACGAATCTTAAAATTTGCGTTAATACCGGCGAATTATGGTCGTAATTGCTTAATGTGAATTCAGTTCTTGATGTATTTGTATTATTTTCCTTTTTGATCAGCGGTATAAGTCGTTTCGGAAACACTCTACAAGATGCTAACATTTAATATAACATTTTTGTTTTTTTTTGTATTAAACGTAAATTATCTTAGAAAGGTCCGATCAGATTCTATATTTGATCAGGCAGAAACCGAACTTACTATGACAATTAAACCCAGAACTACAGAATGTTTTTATCAGTATGCAAAGCGTGGAGAAGTTCTCGAAATTGAATTTCAGGTAAGTTGATTTAATGACATTCTCAGAAACTCACAAATTCATTACCCTTATAGTATTTCATAAAACTATGACTTTTTTAATTAAGAGTAAATATATTTCAGTCAATCTATTTGGAATTCCTTACAAAACAGATAATACATTTTTCTTTACACACAAATCAAAAAATTAATTTTCAAACAAAAAATTTTAATTCATTCAAACTGCAATATCTGAACTAAGATAAATTTTGTGTATTTTATTAATATTTATCAAAGATCCAATGATTTGGTTAAATATTTATACTGAGCCAAAACTTTGCTTTTTCAAAATGAATAAATTATACTTTGATACATTATCTGATTCTTTTCATCAGAATATTAGAATGCCTGTTCTCCCTTTGATAACAGTATATGAAGATTACAAATTGAACATTTGTGCATAGTATTAGTTTTTATAGCAGTCTGATTCTTTTGGTCAATGATATATAATAATCATGAAAGAGATAATATGCTTGAGCATTAATGTACTCATGAACATATTACTTAGTCATATATATACACAATGCAGATAGGAATTTTCAAATTGTTCATATTTATTTAGTAAGTATATAAAATCTCTGTCTGTTTTGAATTAACTGTGGATATTTGCATTAAGTATAAATACTGAACAAACTGAATATTTATGCTGAAATGTTACCAAGAGTAATTTTTATTTCCCTCAGATTATTATATAAAACACTTCAATTATTTAACGAATTAGTTAAGCATCTTTATATTAGAATACAATGTGCAATTATATCATTCTGTTTTAAAAAAAAATTACAACTTTTATTATCTTATTCAAATTATAAGATTTTGTTCTTAAATTATATTCATAAAACACAAGTTTCATTTACAGGATTCATAATCATTTTAAATTGTAAAAGTACTTTAAATTACACTTTTAGTTGAAAATGTAAATTATTGTTGATGAAAATCGAAATTATGCATTGTATTAGTAATTATCTTGCATTATTATATGATAAATTATTTTTTGAGTAAAATCAACTAAAACGTTACTAAGTTTTAACAACGTTAACATTTATTATCTATATGAATTTAGGAATTTTTAAGAATATGATTGATATGTTTGCATATCTTTGTTTTGCATTGTTCTATTTATTATTTTGACAATTCATAACAAGTCATTATAAATGATTAAATATTAATCACCTATAGTACTTTATTTAGTCATATAATTATTAAATGACCAAAATATACAAAACATTTCAAATTAAAATGATGACTATATAAAATTTTCCATAATAAGATTAAACGGTTTGTTCAAAATATGATAATCATGAGTAATACCATATTTGTACTTTATTACAGATTCAAGAACAAGCTCATGTTTAAAGTATGCATCAACATCACTCATCACTAAGTATTCATCAGTACTAATATTTTTGGAATTCTAAAAATGTTTTTACAATTTGCACTTTTATTTTTAATATTGATAAATATAAAAATAGTTTAATAAAGTGGACATTTTAATCATCATATTTCATTCATCTAGTATTCATTTTGATAAAAATATTTAGTAGATATTATATAAATATTTAACAAATTTATTTGGAAATTTTTAGTAATTTTGAAAGTTTTGACTAGTAAATAAAAACTGTTTCAAATATTTTATTATTTATGTAGTCAGTATTGTAATATATAATCACTTTAATAATAAATTTACATTATTTTAATATTTTGACTATTTGTGTACAAAATGAAACTATTGCATTGATTATAATTAAGATATCCAATATATATATTTATATATCAAAACATAGTGATCCATCTGGTTTAAACATTTTTGAAAATATCTCAATTATTAAAATAACATTTATTAAAAATTTTACTCTATTGTAAACTAGTTTGAATAAAGTATAATAAATAATGTAAAGATATGTAATTTAAAAATATATATACATTATTTATATAAAAATGTTAAAGTTAAATTTCAATAGGACTTATTATAATATTGAATACAAACTTTGAATCCTGATAACTTTTATAGCATTACACACATCCAATTTGTCTTGAGGAGAAAATATTATTATACATAAAATAGCTCACAATTACTATATTGTGAAAATAGCTCGGAGTCATCACAAATACATATCATATTGTAAAAAGAATTTTATAAAATAGTTTCTCTTCGTAATTCTTTACATCATATATTTAAAGAAAAATAAATATTTCGCTAACTCCAAATACAGTAATGGTAGAGTATTTCGTCCTCGTCTGAAATCTCAAACGTGAAGAGCAAAAAATATATATACTGTATATAATTTTCCTTATCCTTTATCGATTGTAGAATTTTTTCAATGGAAAATCGACACGATAAAGTCTTCCATTCAAGCAATTTTATGAACTCCCCTTCTCCAATATAATATATATAAACCATTCATAAAGTTATATAACTCTCTAAATATCATATTTTATTATGAAAAATCAATAAATGAAATATATAAATTTTATTGAAATCGATATTTAAAAATTCAATTATGTAATGAATTTACTAAATTATATAAATTCTTTATATTATTTTTCTATTCGAGTAATTTTCAGCGATTTAATTAAAGTTTTTCTCGAAAACTTATTAAAAGTGCAGTAATTAAATTCATTGATTTTCCTTTTTGTAAATAGGATTATACTATATTAAAGCTGTTTGAAAAATAAAAAAAGCATAAATTATGACATAATATAATAAAATAAATCACTATGAATAAGATTTTTTTTTCATCCCAAAGTTCAATTTTATAAAAATTTCTTTCCGAAATTCATCGAAATTTAATAACAAACTAAAATTAAAATAAATCTCACGGCAGCTTTAATTAATGTTATAAATATATGCTATTAATACATAAGTCCAACTGCAGTGATATAAATCATCATAATATGCTGGAATATATAAAATGGATTTATTGACAAATACGATATTATGTGTTTTGAAGCGAGATATTCATATTTTTTTCATTGATCGATAACAAACATTTTTCGAACTAATCAATGAAATATTCTATTTTAAAAATGTTACGTCAAAACATAGTAAACATAGTATCTACTTTTAATATTTTAAGTTTAATCATTTTCCTATATAGTTAATAAAAGTAACAATTTAAAATAATGTTATTTATTTGTAAAATTTTTAATGCTTAAAAAATAAAATGTACAATAATTTAGTAACAAATAAAAATGCTCAAAATTGTAATAAGTTTAAAAATATTTTTTCCTTATCTTTTTATGAGAAGATTAAGTAATTCAATTGTTTTTTAATGTGCCAAATACAGTATATAAAACATACCTATCATAAAATATATATATATCATTAAAAAACTGAAATTTAAATGTAACCAATAATCAATTAGGCATGCACTTATTTTGAACCTAAAAAATAATTAAACAACTATTTACAAATTCGAATAAAAATAAAATAATTCTAAAGTAAGTCAAAAAATAGGAGAACAAATTTATGGACAAGTTTCGACTTCCACAAAACGACATATTTTCCAAAGATGATTTATAACGAGTAACTTCATTATATATTTATCGAAAAGCGACTTATCTCATGGCAGAACTTATCCAGAACAGTTAAAATATCATCATCGTTTTTCTTCTCTCTTATATAACAAGATGATAAGACGTTATTGGACAAAATCAATATCATTCAACTTCTGAGTGGCCCATCGTATCGTATGGTTCAATCAACTTAGAATTCTTATTAATTAATGGTAATATGTTCATTTAGGCCCTAAATTAATTTGTAGATTAAAAACCGACATAGATAATCATTAATGAATTAAATTAGATCAATACAGTATTTAAAATCTATAAGATCGAATAAAATTGAAAAAAGTAAAAAATTGATTGTTTTAATATTATAGTCTTGTCATTTTTATAATAATGAATCATTACATAATAAATTTCAAATACAGTTGAATGGAAATTTCGTTCAGTAATTAAAAATTACAATTCAATTACTATTCTTTCGGGGGATAGTGGAGATCAGGGTATTCGGGACCAGCCGGACAAAGGCCACTCTCACCCGATATCAACGATAAAATTGTCAGATGCGCTAAGTTACGATCGGGTGAGAAGTGACGTCTTCCAGCGGCCCTAGCTCTCGGACCACACATCACCCCCTTATTTCCAAAATGCTCCACTAGGGGAGGTGGAGTCATTTTTGGATGTAAGCCCGTGAATATGACATCTGTATGAAGACGTGGAGAAATATTCCCGACACAAACAATGATAAAATAACAATTATATCTTCATATATTAATAAGATATACATAAATATACCCACGAGGCTTCTCCTCCATTGCAAAATCATGCAAACCTCTCTCCTCAATAACGCCTAATCGCGAAAACTCGCCTGCAAAAGAACGCCTCGAATCTAGCGAGGGATACGCCCCTCTCGGCAGTGAGCTTCCTGCTTACCCAGTCGAGGTCGTTACCTTAGCAACGCCGTTGTCAAGTCCAACGGTGCGGGTGTAAAGCGACTGTGTGAGTGCAATGACCTCGCAATTGGTGTTCTAAAATTAGTTTACGCAAATATGCATATGTACTTCAACATGCGAATGTACTCCTTTATTATTATTTTTGTTTATGTATATTATTTTTATCTATATTTTAATCAATTTTAATAAATGGCATTGATATTTTTCTTTGTATACTTGGCTGAATTTGTTCCTAGAATATATAACTTATCTATAAAGGGAGAAAATCTTTTTAATATTATAGTCTTGTCATTTTTATAATAATGAATCATTACATAATAAATTTCAAGTACAGTTGAATGGAAATTTCGTTCAGTAATTAAAAATTACAATTCAAAGCTTCAATTAAATTTTTTAATACTGCATTGTAAATTAAAAACTGTTATTTTATCATTTATCTGAAATCGAAAAGAAAAAAAAATTATAAAAAATTAACTTTATTTTTTACTGTATAATATTACGAGCATCTATAAATTTAATTAATATAAATTATGAAATAGGATATTATTAAAATAATAATAATAATACAGTAATGAACTGATGAATATAATCGCCAATTTAAATTTAAATATTTTTGAGGTACGGCAATCAAATATCAGATTATTTAATTTAATATTAAATGTCAAAATGAACAAGCACTTGCCGGGGAAATTTCTGTAACGAACGATCGTTAAATTGCTTTTTTTCTGTAAGAGAATTATTGACATATTGAAAATTACAATATGACATTTCTTATTTAGTATCTTTCAGTTTTGCATTTTCATTTTTTTGTCATATAAAAATTTTAAAAATAAATTTCTGCCTTTATTTTAAATACTTAAAGTACATATTTAATATTGTTATAATTTTCGTTAAATATCTTAAAATTATTTTTTACTATTTTTATAAACTGTTATTGTGTTTGTATTCAGAAACACTTGCATATCTACCTCTGATAATTAGAAAGAAAAATAAATAAGTTTTTATTTTTTTATTTAATATTTTTAATTTCTGTTGAATTTTCAGAATGATTCTCAATAATGTAATTTAGCTTATCAAGTGTCAACATGAAAGGTATTAACAATGCTAAACTATATTTGTTTTATTAATTATCGAAAATCTTTTAATTTATTTTCAATTAAATAGTTACAAAAAATAATAAATTATAAAAAACTTGGCTTAAAAACATTTTCCATATTAAATAAATAGTATAATTGCATTTGATTTTTAATTAATTAATAAAACTGTAATAAAATAATATTTTTGATTCGAGATTTTATCGCCTAATTTCATTTCTCGGAGATTAGAAATGCAATTCACGAAGTTAGATTACGCATTTATTTTTTTTTCTTCAACGTATGAATAATGTCTTTAGATGCAAAAAAATGTGTATATTATATAACATTAATAAAAAAATAAAATTAATCTGTTTTTGTATTGCAAATAAGTCACTGGGGAAAAGTTAGATATTTACGATTTCTGAAAAATGCATTTCTAGAAATCACATATATCAAAATTTTGTCCCCCAGATACTCATTAAAGCAACTTTCTGGAGAAAAACTGACACTAAAAAAAATAACATATGTTGCATTTTTAATAGAACAACAGCAAACTGAAATGTTTATTTAGATATATTTATGAAAAGGTTTTTTTTTAGTCTGAACAGCCTAATGATTTATTTGCGTCATTTTTTTAACAAATAATTCAATAATAAATTGATGCTGGTAAGAATTAAGGCGTATGATATTATTAAAATTTTAAATAAATTTTTGAACTGTATAATGCACAAGAAACTTGAATGAGGATAAAAAGTGTTTAGTAAGTAAGTTAATAATGGAAGATAATTTTTTTTTATTAATGAACAATTTAATTATGAAAAATGAAACTATTCCAATTAGTGATAAAAAAATCGCAGGTGTGTGGATAATTAACTGTTGTTTCTCTTCAATAACGCACTCTTCGTGATTTAATGTTAAAATAAAATATTTTTTCGAAATTATTGATGCGCAAAAATATTCAAATACAAATTAGATCTTACACATTTAATAATTTAAAAAATAATATTTAAACAATTAATTATACATATACTGTTTATATATATAAAAATTTAGATAATTCAAGGTTTATAATAGAATTTTAGCTAAATATTATAGTATTATTATATTGATGCAGATAAAAAAAAAACATTATTTTGTTTTTTTTTTTTATATTAAGAATATAATGTAGTTTAAATATTATCTGTGGAATTTTCAGAGAATATGAACAATTGGAAATTTTTAGGATGGGATCCAATGAATATTTATAAATTAATTAAATTTATTCATTAACAAATTTTCAGATTGCTTTCCATATACTTCAGGACTGATTACAACAAATTACCATTAACAAAACAATTAACCGGATTAACAAAACGATATTATTTAGTGTAATTTCTATTCTAAACGTTGAACTGCTTCAAATTAAAATAATAATATATGCAATACTATAAGTTATCTAGATCAATTGATAATTATTATTAACAGACTAAAGTAAATGAACTTTTTAAATGTAATACAGTATTTAATTTTTGTTCGACAAAATAATATAATACAATTAAATGAACAGTGTTGGAAGTATGTACACAGTTTCTACCTATTTAAAAGTCTAAGATCAAAATAAAAAATATCGTTATCTTGATCATTATCTTTGACGAGTACATCAGAAAAATTTATTAACAGACTAAAGTAAATGAACTTTTTAAATGTAATACAGTATTTAATTTTTGTTTGACAAAATAATATAATACAATTAAATGAACAGTGTTGGAACTACAGGTATGTACACAGTTTCTACCTATTTAAAAGTCTAAGATCAAAATAAAAAATATCGCTATCTTGATCATTACCTTTGCCGAGTACATCAGAAAAATCACGTTATCCTCATTAATTTAATATTAAATTTTATTTTAATTATTTCATTAAATTTAATAAATTAAAGAAATTTGATTTAATCTATACACCATTATTCAATTCTGCATTCTAAAAGGTTGATAAGTTTAATCCGATAATAATGAAAATATTTCAGAACAAATACTAGTTCGATTACAGTATTTAACACAAATCTATAAGCAAAATACTGCACAATATTTATTAATTTTCTATTTATTTGTAACAGTTTCTTATTTTATACAATTAAATTGCAAAAACAGTGGCTTATAGCCAATTACGTTAAAAATAAAGAAATTAGCATATCTGCCATTTAATTGTTTAATTTTATATAAATTTAGTAATTTTAAAAATATAGCTGATATTTCAAATTCACTATTTTTATGCATATTTATTTAGTTGTAAATTCGAATTGTTAAGTTAAAAAAATTTACTTTTGTTGAATATAAAGTTAGGGATATTTTTGCAACAGTGTCTATACTATGTAAAGAATTTATACTAGTTGAAGTTCGATCAATAATTTTAGTCAGAAAATTGCATTCCTTTAAAATGTTTTAAAGTTTCAGAAATTTTTTTTTTAAATTGACAAAATAGTTTCTTTAAGAAAATTGGTAGTCGGTTTTCTTTTTATTAAACGATATTGTAAAATTACAGTTACAGTACATAGCGATCGGAGATATGAATAAGTAAATATATTCGCATTACCAAATAATTTAGTCGATAAATCAAATATTATATAGCAGAGAAAGTTAAATTGTTTGGATAAATGATTAAAAGTTAATTTTAGCGTTTTGATTAATGTTTATAATTGTTTACGAGACAATTTTCATTTCATCAAGGTTACACAGTAGGAGTTTCGGTTCTTATCGAGGTCGATTTTATTGCGGCCCCCAACCGATTTTAACTTTTAATTGAATTATTGTATTTTAAAAAGATAATTTTTATGATGATAATAATTATATAAATAATTATTAAGTATTAAATATATGAGTTATTAATTAATGTAATTAATTGGTTTCTTGTCACCGAGTTTTTTTCTGTGTCGAGGGACTTTTTGATATTAATTTATGCTGTTCTTTTCCTACAATTTTGCAAATCAGAATTTATACAGATGAATAGAAATATCCAATTTCACCGAATAATGTATGTACCAAAATGAAATAAAAATCTGGCAATTTTTCTTGAATTTTTTCATCAATCTTTATTATACTGTATATATTATAGTAATCGGAGATTTTTAAAACGTAAATATTTCATATATTAAGTAGAAACATATCTATCAAAATACTAGAGAATATGAAAATATAATTCAACTTCTAAATCATAAAATTTACCTTATAAAATATAATTGTAAGATAGAATCTATGTTCATTAATAACCATATAACATATAATTAAATAATAAATCAGTAAATAAAATTATAAAAAAACACAATAAACAAATTATGTGACAAATATATTTTTATTATTCATTTTAGAAGTGAAAATATGCTTGTCACAGAAAAACTTCTTACTTTTTAAAGAATTTTTAAATTATTGGCTTATTATCTGCTTTTATTATAGAACAAGTTTTATTTTAAATAACATAATATGCAACATTTTTGTGAAATTACTCATTAATTTTTGTTTCAAACTGACTAATAAAAACAACAGAAAAACACAGGATGAATAATGAGAACTTAGGAAAATAGAATACAAACTATATGCCGATCCTGTATTGTTGATTATTTATTTAATTTTATTATTCAACAGATGAAGTGCAATATCCTTATTGTTTTTGTTTTTAAATCAATATGAAAGCTATTTACAAAATTTTATTAAAAAAATTAAAAACTATTGGCCAATTTCCAAATGATGTAAAATATAAATTTACATCATCATCTATTAAGTAATAAGAAAAAAATAAATAAATAATCTTATCAATCATAAAAAGGACCATCTATTCTATTTATATTTATTTTCAACAAGTTAATGGATAATTTTTAAACTAAGTAATAATCATAAATTTTGTGAAAAATGATCAAGGTTCGATATTTTTTTTTTTTCCTTTTGTGGCAGTCGAATAAAGTTTTTCCATCCAAAATATTTTACCGATAAACTGAAAAGCTAGTGGCCCATTACCCTGTTTTAAAAAGTACGTATAAGTCTACTCAAGCCCGTCGTTTAGTCTATTTATGGTGGAAACATTTTTTCCTTAAAAAAAAAAATCGAGAGATCATAAATTTCAAAAACTTCTATTTTTACTTTCTGAAAATTCACCATTCTAAAATTATTTCGAAAATTCGAATTTCCCCCTCTCTTTTATAAGGAGAAAATTTTTACACAGAACTCATAGAGAGTTTAAAAGTCAGAATTTAACAAGAATTTGTCATAGCATCTAACTTTCATTTTATTCTTTCAATTTTTATCAATAATATAAATTTCCAGAATGATGGCAACGCAAGAAAATTGTGAAAAAGTTTTCATTTAGACATTTTTCTGGTCATTCAGGTGAAATTTTGATGGATTTCTTAATAAGAAACACAGTTATGTTCTTCCATATTTTTCTCTAGTTTTTAATAAATATATAAAATTTCTGTCTTAAATTAGTATTAAAACGTTTTTAAATTATTTATATTACATATTTTATAACTGACAGTATTTCTTAGAGAAAACAAAAGAATTATTTGCTCTTGCAAAATTGTGACATAATTTAAAATCTGTTTGATGATGTTATCGCTAGGAGGAAGAAACGAGTCAACTTTGACGTTGATGCATCATTACAGCAATATTTACCGTAAAGTACTGTATAGTAACTTGCAAAAAAGGTAAAGGAACTCTTAAAAGAGGTGAATGGCATTTATTCTGCAATTGAAAATCTTACTTTTATCATCTTATTTCGAATTTTTTCCTTCAAACCAAAAATCTATTTAAAAGCATATGAAAGAATTCTCGTGAAAAGTTAAGCATCTCTAAAATATGTATATGGTATATTGATGCATTCCAAACTTTAATGTAAATCACAAAATTTAATTAATAATGAAAAATAAAATTCTCAGTTTATAGGCAAATCTTATTCATTTTTTCATAAAAATATGAACAAGATTTGTCCTACCAATTGAGAAGCTTATTGACTCTTTCCCTTCCAGAATAGAAGAGGTTAAGTGCATTAGATGGGTCTGTTCATCCGTCCATCTTTGAATGAAATTAATATATTATTGAAACTCACAGGAGGATCAATTCTGTAGAAAATGATCAAAATTGAATCAATTATAATACCAACGTAATGAAATAAAAGATATTCACAGGTATTGAGGCGGCCGACTTTCCACTATTCTTGCAACTTCTCTCGTAAAAAAAACATAAGCAAAGAATACAAAATAGAGAAAAATTAATAGTATATCTGTAATGAATTTTATTAAAATTGCATCAGTATTGGAAAATAATATCGATTCATCTATCTTTATTTATAGAGCTATCTCGATAATCTTTTTAACTATTACGGTTATAAATTATATATTTTTTTATTTATTACACATTTTCAAATAAAATAAAATTAATTGTTCCACTGTTTGAGAAAGACAATTATTTTCTAAACAGTAGAATTTTAATTGATAATATAATAACCATTCATTATAATTTATTACCATATAGCATTCTATTATTTCTAAAATCGTTTCTTAAATTAAAACGCATTCATATAAATAATATACGGTATATACATGTACAACTCAATTACAATTATTACTTTGCTTTGGCTTTATAGGAGGTACAGTATATAGTATTTATTTTCTAAATAAATTATTATTAATATAGGATAGGAAGAATTTATTTTTATGCGAGTTATTTTAAATTAAA
>AYEL01081491.1:0-11694 GCA_000484575.1 Olivierus martensii | reverse complement strand
GTCTTTCGCCATCACAGTTCAGCATGGAGCCATACTCAAGAACAAGGGTTTCTGGATTTGTATCAGCTCTTTATGAGCGCCATGATGTACACAGATGCCTTCTGTCAGATTCTTTCTTTTATTATTGCTTGAATAGCCCAATCGACGGTATATGCGGCGGCAGCTTTTTTGTGATATCTCACAATCCGTAAGTGATATTAAAAAACTTTTAAAACAAAAGTTGTTTGTTTTTCACAGTTCTATCCAATTATGCCAAAATCGGCATTGGTTTCTATTAGAGATTTCATAGTTGACCATATTATTTAGCCCCCCGTTCGATTCTTCAGATATACTTTGGTAATCAAAATTTTGCCCCTACTTCCTATCTCATAGCGTTTCCAAGAAAAAAGGGTGGTACGGGTGCTAGAAAACACCCTGTATATATTTTTTCTTTCTAGGCAGCAAAGCTTTACGATGAGATTCACAGATTCAGCCTTCTTTACTATACGAAAGACGAAGATATAATTAAGGTAGTGTTTTAAGTGTAAACTTTGCAAATCCTTATAGCAGAACTTTAGCGCATTTCCAGTTAATTATCTTTCTAATATAATATTAATCATGTTTAACAGGCATACAATATATTAAAACAGCACACTGGATTAAAAATGTCCTTCATTTTTCACGACTGTTTTCCTGTTACCATACAATCTGTGTTGCAAGTAAGTAATAATGATATCACAAAATATTCAATCTATACCAGTGTTTCCCAATCTTTTTCTGGCCATGCCCTACCTAAGCATTTCTAAAATACTGATGCCCCCTGTGACATATAATTTTTTTTTTATTCAAAAAGTGAATTCCTATTCACATGGAGGAAGCCTAAAAGATCATTAACTTGGTCTAAATAAAAGCTTCCAAAAACATGTCATCCATGAAAGAGAAAAATAAAAGAATGAAAAGGATAACTGAAGTACTGAGGAAGAAATAATTAACAAATTATTAAAAATAATAATTTAAAGTTATATTGAAAAAACAGCAAATAAAGTTTTAAAACTGCCGTATACATTCTTGATTTTAATTTTAAAAATATATTTAACAAATTATTGAAAATAATAATTTAAAGTTATATTGAAAAAACAGCAAATAAAGTTTCAAAACTGCCGTATACATTCTTGATTTTAATTTTAAAAATATATTTGTCACAATATATATTTATATATACTGTATATGAGGACCCTAGAACCATAAGAAATGCAAAATATTCACTATTAATAACTCATTCTCGAATTGTTCCCCTTAAAAATCAAGAACCATAAGAAATGCAAAATATTCACTATTAATAACTCATTCTCGAATTGCTCCCCTTTAAAATCAAATTGTTCCTCTGTGGAGCTTCAATTCACTATTAATAACTCATTCTCGAATTGCTCCCCTTAAAAATCAAATTGTCCCTCTGCGGGGCTGCACCCCATGTTGGGAACCACTGATCTATACAGTTTATATAAGAATAAATTAAGAAAATTTCTTTTTCTTTTTACAGATGATTATGTATTGTATAACCCAAAGTTTAGCTTTCATACAATTATATAATATGGATCAAATATAATCATTTCATTAGGTATAAAATATTTCTTACTTTATATAAGAATAAATTAAGAAAATTTCTTTTTCTTTTTACAGATGATTATGTATTGTATCACCCAAAGTTTAGTTTTCATACAATTATATAATATGGATCAAATATAATAATTTCATTAGGTATAAAATATTTCTTACATTTTGTTAAATTTTTCTAAAAAATATCCTTAATACAGTTTAGAATGTATTGATTATTATGAAATAATTAAATAAAACGATAAACTTTAAACTTATACAAATGGAAAAATTGTAACGTCGTATAATAAGTTCTGTTTTGAAGAATAGCAAAAGCTTATTCAAAATAATAAAAATAATTTAATTGCTACGTCTAATATTGATTTATATCTGTATAAAAATATTTTTTGTATTTTAAAGAAATATACAGTGAAATAGAAAAATCCAGATTTGAGAAATTCGGTCCATCTAAGTATGTAGTATTTTTTATTGTCTGACATATTGCACAAAACATATAGTTTATCTGTAAAATTTGTAGAAAACATCAAAGGTTGATCAACAATCATGATGGAGTCAACCAGAAGATTCATGACATATTGCACAAAACATATAGTTTATCTGTAAAATTTGTAGAAAACATCACAGGTTGATCAACAATCATGATGGAGTCAACCAGAAGATTCAAGCATAGAGTTCAACAGACATGAATACACTTGCAATATTGATGATGCTTTTATTTCCCTTTCCTCTCACAGACAATTCCAATTTTTTTGTAAAATTTATTAATTAATTTTAAAATTCTAATAATAATAAAATTAAATTAAAAATGTGAATAGTTTGTTTTGGATGCTCTATAAAGAACTCCATAGGTCTTACATAAATTTAAATTTATGGAAATGATTCAATAAGTAATTCACAATTAAAAATAATTATAATAATAAATGTATTTATACTACTATAACACCGTAGTATAGGCTAAACACAAATGAAAATAAAAAGTATGTTAATCAAACAAAATTTGTATCAACAAGTGTTGTATTATATACAGTACTTGGGAAAAATTTATATAAAAAAAGAAAATAAAAACGATTATGTAAACTAATAAAATATTGATCAATATAATTCCTGTACTTTAATTATTAAAAAAATTTGATAAATTTGTTGAACTTGCTCTTAGTATTTATCGCGATTTTTATAGATCATTGATTATTTTTTGCAAAATAAATACTTTGAAATCGATCAAGGATGATAATGACAGGCGTTAGGCTAAAATGCGGTATGAAACTCGGATAAAAGGGGGTAATGAGTGTTCTGTTCGGCAAATCATCGAAGAACAACTTCCTTTATTCAGAGAGATCTCCATCACAATAAATGTGAGTGATGATCATCTGATTTAGAGAAAGAGATACCATGTGACAATATTTGATAAGGTTGACCTAGATGACGCAAACGGCGATTGGTAGAAGCAAAGTCTTTAGTCTCTCTTTTCACTGTCTTTAGTTCGTTAACTGATAATTAGAAACATACACAGAGGAGGTCTCGAAGGTGCGAATACGAACAATGCTTGAGGTGTCGAGAATTCCTAACGAACGAGATTTCCGAAGAGAGGAACTGGGAAATCTCGTATTCAGATAAACAGTAGTCTTGTATACCTCACGAAAAATCGACGATCGAAGGTGGAGGAAGATACACGGTGAGAAAACCAGAGGTAAAAAAAAGATCGTCGTAGTGCCAGAGAACTAGGCCGGGAACGGGCGAAGTAGAACTGCAGACGTAGAATAAAGGAATTCGGAGGGCGTGAACAAGCAGGTCCGGCAATCGTGGAACAAGCCCCTATCGAGGGCGCATCGGATCTTAAACGAAATGATTTATCAAGTTAAAACAAATATTCAACAGTTCATACACTATAAGGAATCATGAAATTCATTTTATCAAGCGGATCATACTTTACATCAATAAGATAGATAGATCAATAATACTTTAGATCAATAAGATATCAAGTTGTTTATTTCTCGAGCGTTCGCTGAGCCATGTGTCAGATTCACGACTATTCGGCGGACACCTGATGTAAACATTCTTAGCGATTTATTACTATTATGGACGAAGTTCGCGAGATGATCGAAATACCATCTATAATTGGTTATCATACCACATTGGTTTATCGTCACGTAATACTTAATATGTTTGCATTAAAGTAAAAGAAATAAAAAAAATTACAAATAAAAATCGATAAAACTAAATAACTATTTAAAATTTAAAGAATTATTCACTTAAAAAAATAAATTTTAGACAGCTGACTGGTAGTAGCAATCAGACGGTAATTTGGTAAGACTGAGAGAAGAGTTATTCTAAATTTGCTTGTGGTCGAAGTCGTTGATTTATAAACATTTATATATTTATTGTTTAAAATGGCTATAGAATTAATCGATATTTTAAAATTGCAGAATAAAGGAATAAAAAAATTGTATGTTTTGCTTGAATGTTGGATGAATCACACGAAGAAAGATAATTGCCATATATAATTGACAAATATGAATATAGCACTTTCATTTATCAATATATCTTGAAAACCATTAAAAGTTGCATTTCCAAGATACACATTAGAAAATAAAAGATTCTCCCACCACCGACTGATGGTTAAAAATGAGATTGGGCAATTCTGTTGTATTAAGTTTTCACTCCAAGAAAACTGTATACATAGAGAATTCAATATTCGTCCCCATTAACTAATGACTAAAATACGAATCGACAATACCGTTGTGTTAAAAGATTTATTTTGAAAACTATCTCGACTTTAAAGACAAATTTTTAAGATGGCGGGGAGCACTAGTTTAGGTACTACGTGAGGAGAGTACTTTTTTTTAATTGTCCATTTACTCGCCGTCTCTAACAGATAGTGATTTGTTTGTTTTTATGAAAACTTTACTTTTTTGTGAATAAATAAATAATTGATATGCTATCATATACATTTATTATAATTAAAAGATCTATTCTTACTCTTTATAATAAGGAAATACTTTACTTAACGTATATGTTAAAAAAATTATTAATTCTATTTAAAGCGAACGATACTATAGCGTATGATCAGGGCCGGATTTACCAATAGACCGACCAGGCCGCATCCTAAGGCCCCGCAATTCCAGGGGCCCCAAAACTATCAATCAGTTTTCAACTTTTATAAACTTTGAATAAGAAAAAAAACTTAGTATTCTCCCTGAATGGAAAGTGGCGTCATCTGTTAACAAAAAAAAAAAAATATTGATGATGCTTTTTCCCTTTCCTCTCACAGACAATTCCAATTGTTTTGAAAAATTTATTAATTAATTGTAAAATTCTAATAATAATAAAATTAAATTAAAAATGTGAATAGTTTGTTTTGGATGCTCTATAAAGAACTCCATAGGTCTTACATAAATTTAAGTTTATGGAAATGATTCAATAAATAATTCACATATAGATTATTGAATTATTTTAATGGAAGTCATAAATATATAAATAATTTATAATAGGATGTTTTAGAAAATTGACAATTATTTCGCGGTTAATTTATTATTGATTACACGCCTTCATGTTTGCAAGAAACTTTGATTTATTGATTAGAACATTTTATAAATCAATATATTGCTGATGCGCTTCACAACATTATGATATTAGCCATAATCGATAAGAAGCTAGCATCATGAGAATTTTTTAATATAACTAACAGGCACAATTCAATTAATATATATAACAGAAATGAGAGAAATATAATTAATTTTTTGCTAGTTATGCTGTCAAATCTGTCACTTCCGTGAGGACTGATCAACAAACGCTATTTTGCTCCATTTAATGTGATTAACATTCAAAAATTGCTTAAGGATTTAACTAGGCCCAGATCTGTTAATCCGTTTCATTTTTTTATACAGCCTATCTCAACACCTATGAGAGAGACTCATATGTTATTTGGAATAGCCCTGCTCTTTGCTACAAACAGATTAAATTTCAATAAAAAGTTCATAAGTTGCTGTACGATATATCGGCATAATTACATTAAAACAATCAAAAAATCCAAATTCTTGAATGGTCCGGATTTCTGTGAACTGGATTTTTATTGTATTATATACAGTATTCCTTTTAAAATATAATTAATATTTTTTACACTAATAAAAATCAATGTCAGTAATATTAACTAAAATATTTTCATCTTATAAATAAATTTTACTGTTCTGAAAAACAGAAGTCAATAGCAAAATTTATAATTTTACATTATTATAAGTTTATCGTCTATTTTAAATATTTCATAATAATCAATGCAATCTAAAAAGTATTAAGAATATCTTTATAAGAATTTAATAGAATGTAAGAAAACACCTTAGGATTTTTTAATATATAAAGAAATTATTACATTTATTCCACGTTATGTATTTGTACGAACACTAAACTTTGGGTGATACAGTACATAATCATCTGAAAAAAGAAAAAGAACATTTCGCAATTTATTATTATGTGAACCGAATAGATTTGAATAATTTATGTTATCTCTTTTACTTACATGCAACACAGTTTCTTGTAAAGTAAAGCACATTTCTAATTCGGAATGCAATTTTAATATATTGTACGCCTGTGAATTATAAATGAAAGAACATGATTAATATTATATTATTTACTGGAAATGCGCTAAAGATCTACTTGAAACATTTGCAATGTTTACATTTAAACAGTACCTTAATTATATCTTCATCTTTTGTATAGTAACGAAGGCTGAATCTGTAAATCTCATCATAAAGCTTTGCTGCCTGGAGAAAAAAGAATATATATATTTTTTGGTCGACAGATGATGGCACTTTCCATTCTAAGAGAATACGAAGGGGCGGGACGAAACAAGCCCTTCCACAGATTGTCCATCCTTGCGGAGGGGTGAGCCGGATTGTGGAGGACGGGGATCGATGGGCCGAGCCCAGATCCAATGATAAATATTTTCCAAGAGGTGGGACCCGAGATTCGAACCCGGGTCCTCCAGAGTGGAAGCGTTTTACGCGGCCAATCCGGCTTACTTAATATATTTTTTCAAAATACATGTTCTTATTGAAATATTCTCATAATTGCTTGGTTTGAAAACAAAATTATTAGGAAATCTCTTGATTTATATACAATAAATTACAAAAGTTAATATTATATTGATTATTTTCTAGAAATTAAAAAAAGTACTTGTTTATTTTTATTGAAATTTTTACTCAGGAAAATGGATATTCGGTACTAATAACAGAAATTATAATTTATTTATTTTTTAAACAGATAACTTACTTTTGAAGCAATTCTTGTTAAGTAATATAAATAACCGAAAAATGCACAGAAAGAAATTAAAAAACAACCCTCAATAAAGAATTTCAGGTCGTTTGTTAAGTGACTGTCAACAATTATTTTTCCGAAATTATTCAAAATTTAAATTCAATAGTTGATAATACGATTAATTGAATTATAGCATAGTGATTGAATAGTATATTCGAAAGCTTTAAAGTTTCTTTTGATTTCATCAACCATTTCTGAAGCAAACTGCATTCAAAATATTTCTTCTAGTTTTTAAAGACTTTTGGATGGAATCGAAGTTAATTATCAGTAATTTGGAGATAATAATTATAAGAAATAGATATGCAAATTGACTAAATAGGAAAAACCAAATGTAAAAAATATTTGAGACTGTACCCAAAGTATCTTTAAAAGTCCAATTGAAGTTGTTTAAATATAAGAGACTGTATCCATAATAAATATTTATGGTGGGTTCAATTGACACAAGAATTATAATCCATAAACGAATTATTTTATCTTCAAATCTTATAAATTTTTCGACGCATCTCTCTTGAAAATCATATCCTTTATGATTTCATTCCACAAAATGATAATTTTTTGAAGCAGACAGTTATATTTGTTGGAATTCCAACTGATGATAAATTTTAAACTTCCGCCAGCCATTATCAATTGTGCAAATCTGATATTTATAGCAAAATCTTTCAATATGTTCGATGAATCGCATATGTTAAGTGCTATACCATATCCTTTATGATTTCATTCCACAAAATGATAATTTTTTGAAGCAGACAGTTATATTTATTCGAATTCCAACAGATAATAAATTTTAAACATCCACTAGCGATTATCAATTGTGCAAATCTGATATTTATAGCAAAATCTTTCAATATGTTCGATGAATCGCATAAGTTAAGTGCTATACCTTGATCATTTGTGTATAACATCGTTATATAGGAAAAAATTTTAAAGATGAGAAATATCTTGACAAAAAGAATACAAACAAATCTTCGTTTTTTCTCTTTAATTCCGGATTTAATAGATAAATCAGCGCCTGAAATCTTCATCATCATCTTTGTCGGATATAAAATATCATAAGCAAGTCTGTCTTCAAATTGGCAGTTCATTTTAGAATGATTAAAAACTAAGAGTTAGAGAAGCTTGAGATGTATTTCGTACTACGAATACATTAGCTTATGTTAATGTTTTATATAAATTTTGACGAAATATTGATTTTTTTAAAAATGATCATCGATCGATAGAAATTACGATCAATATAAAGAGGAGAAAAATTCGATATTAATATCGGAGAATATAAATTAGTAATTCATTCCATTTATTTGTAAATTTTAAGAAATTCTTCTATATTTTTTGTATAAATGTCAAAAATCGTAACGTCAATGAATCTACCAAAATTATTATTTTTTTATTTTATGAAATTTTTAATGAAATATATTTTAATATGCGATATCATTTAAACCACATTGGGAGAGTACGTCATGCATAAATTTATCAGAAAATTTGGAATTCTAAAAAGTGTGGATTTTTTTTTATTTTTCTATTGGTACGTATCTGATAATGAACATGGAAATCTCGAATGAATGACACTTGTTTTCATCTTAACTGCGAAAGAAGAAATAAAAATTATCGAATTATGTGTTGCATTCTCTGCATAGAGAACAACTGTCAGTTTTTCTTATGGGTAACAAGTTATCCATCCAAAATTAACTATATTCACTGATTGATTTCAAATATCACAAATACAATACAGTAGATGCCCTGTTAACCGGCTCCAATGGGTTCGGACACGAGGAATATACGGTTAATCCGTAGAATCATGTAAAGTATTATTTATATCTTGTAAATCAAGTAAATAATATACAGTATATATGTTATTTATATGTAAATATAGTTTTTTATGTAATTTTCAATCTTTGCTTATATAAAAATTGGTGGTCTTCATTTGCCATTACGATTAAATATATTTTTTGAAGCAAAATCACGAAATCACCCCAATTTTTGAACTGAATGAAGAATTGCTCTTTGATATATCTTCTTCGAAATTTTAAGCATTTTATTTATTTCCAAATAACTTATTCTTTTTTCCGTTTTATTTTATGTATATACAGGTCTTCGAAGTCTTAAGCATTTTATTTATTTCCAAATAACTTATTCTTTTTTCCGTTTTATATTATGCATATAGCTGGACGAAATGTGGCCGGTTAAAGCGAGACCGGATAAAAGAGTGTTTACTATATTTGTGTAAATAAATAATTCTGATATATCAATATATGCACTTTTATTTATAAAAAGTAATTTTATCGATCAGTATTTTATTAGCTCACATGGTCAATTTCTAGTTACATAATTTTAAATAAAATATTCCCAAAATTACATCCTATATTGATACAAGTTTTATGTTTGAATTATCTAAATTTTTATTATTTTATATGTTATTCGAATAAGCGACATTATTATTTATAAAAATACATTATTTATTGAATTATTTAAACGAAGTAAATAATAGAATGATTTAGAAAATTAACGATTACTCGATGGATATTTCATACTCGTAATAAGTTTGATTTATTGATCAGGAATTTCTAAATCAATATATTGTTGATGTACTTCATACCATTATTATATTTTCTCTATAATCGATAAGAAGCTAACATCGATGGGAAATTTTTTTATACATAATTAAGAGAGAAAATTATGAAATCTTTGTTTATTGAAAAAAATGAATTATTAAGTTGTACTGTACATAAATTCCTCGTAATTTAATTACGAGGAATATATATACATTATATATATATTTATCAATATATATATAATGATAAATATGTTTTTTGTTTTGGAAATGAAACGAACTTCTATGAAAAAAAAATAATATTTCCCTTCTCACTTATGTTCTTTGGTTTTAAAATTGCTGATTTTATATTATTACTATAAAATATTATAAAGTAGCATTGAGTGCTTTATATATATGATAAAAATTGAAGAAATATAGATTGTGTTAGATAATTATGCTATTAAACCTGAGAAGGCCTAACTTTTCCATTTTTAAAGCCGATGGAATCAACAGGAAGATTGAAGAATGGGATTGAATCGGCTGGGCTAAAATATATATTAAAGATATATAGAACATATCATTAGCATATTATTTAGTTCAAGAAGTTTTATTAGAGTATAATGCATTTTATCATGAATAATTACTGCAATTAAAATCGAGTGATAATCATACGCAGAGCCGGATTTTCATTTTTAGGGGCCCTAAGACGAGCAAGGTTCTGGAGCCCCTAAAAATTCAAATCAGCTACGTCTAATTTTAAAGGCTCCTTTAACTTTTAAGGAACCTTTAAAATTTTAATACTCTATCTAGCACTTTAATAAAACCCCTTTTTTTCTTATTCAAAGTTTATAAAAGTTGAAAACTGATTGATAGTTTTGGGGCCCCTGGAATTGCGGGGCCTTAGGACGCGGCCTGGTCGGTCTATTGGTAAATCCGGCCCTGATCATACGCTATAGTATCGTTCGCTTTAAATAGAATTAATAATTTTTTTAACATATACGTTAAGTAAAGTATTTCCTTATTATAAAGAGTAAGAATAGATCTTTTAATTATAATAAATGTATATGATAGAATATCAATTATTTATTTATTCACAAAAAAGTAAAGTTTTCATAGAAACAAACAAATCACTGTCTGTTAGAGACGGCGAGTAAATGGACAATTAAAGAAAAGTACTCTCCTCACGTAGTACCTAAACTAGTGCTCCCCGCCATCATAAAAATTTGTCTTTAAAGTCGAGATAGTTTTCAAAATAAATATTTTAACACAACGGTATTGTCGATTTGTATTTTAGTCATTAGTTAATGGGGACGAATATTGAATTCTCTATGTATACAGTTTTCTTGGAGTGAAAACTTAATACAACAGAATTGCCCAATCTCATTTTTAACCATCAGTCGGTGGTGGGAGAATCTTTTATTTTCTAATGTGTATCTTGGAAATGCAACTTTTAATGGTTTTCAAGATATATTGATAAATGAAAGTGCTATATTCATATTTGTCAATTATATATGGCAATTATCTTTCTTCGTGTGATTCATCCAACATTCAAGCAAAACATACAATTTTTTTATTCCTTTATTCTGCAATTTTAAAATATCGATTAATTCTATAGCCATTTTAAACAATAAATATATAAATGTTTATAAATCAACGACTTCGACCACAAGCAAATTTAGAATAACTCTTCTCTCAGTCTTACCAAATTACCGTCTGATTGCTACTACCAGTCAGCTGTCTAAAATTTATTTTTTTAAGTGAATAATTCTTTAAATTTTAAATAGTTATTTAGTTTTATCGATTTTTATTTGTAATTTTTTTTATTTCTTTTACTTTAATGCAAACATATTAAGTATTACGTGACGATAAACCAATGTGGTATTGTGAGGCCCGCGAGCCCTCGAAGCCCGCTAGATTAAACGCAAGCGGTCTCCGACAGGCGGATAGCCTAAGAGCGGCGTGTGACGCGGATAAGGACGGGTGATGAGACGCTGGACAGAACGGACACTGAGACAACGTTTGTAAGCACAAACATCTTCTTTTATTGGAGAGAGAGATTAATTACATTAATTATTGACCCGACAATTAGGTCGGAGGACAATACCTTTGTTACAGTTATGATTTTTCTCCGGCGTTCGTCTCTGCGAGGAATACTGGCTGGGGTTGCTTCTCCGGTCGGCGTGACGACACTTCGATCTCGGTTGGTTTGATGAGGCAGGTTTCCCTCCTTGGCGGGCGAAAACCGTTGATATCAGGACCGTTCTTGC
>AYEL01081489.1:0-19170 GCA_000484575.1 Olivierus martensii | reverse complement strand
TTTTTTTATAATTTGCTATTCTTCGAATTCTTAATATTGAAATATATTGCTGTAAAACATTATTATACGCTAGGTAATGGTTATAGAATAGCTTGACAGAGTTACCTTTAACATGTTTACAGATTCCAGGTTATGAAGAATGCATCCGGGCCCTTTAGACGTAGTAGGTGGCATTTGAAATAATTCGCACTCAACTTGAACAACCTACCTAAATACGATATTAAACGACACTTCGGCATGCAACGCATCTTATTACTTAATAATTCAGTTATTGCCAGTAAAGTTACGATCTTAATTCATTTCATTAATCTTTTTTACGCCTTTTAATGTATAAATAGAAGTTAAGAGCAAAACATAGTAAACGAAATTGTTTTTTTTTCCACAAAAAGTTAAGAGCAAAGTATAGTAAACGAAATCGTTTTATTTTGCATGGAAACGCTTAAATATTGCAATATTCCTTCCACTCCCTGTTGCTAATCAACCGATGGAATGGTTGCATCCCACCTTGCAGCATGCGACGATCAACAACTGCAGAAATTACTCAATCAGTTTTTTGCGTATTGTACGAAAGCCGAACCTTTTCCGCTGATGTCAAAACCTTTCTGTCATAGACTATACCTCAGCAACATATTGATTTTACAAAGCGTTCTAATCAATAAATCAAACTTATTAAGAATATGAAAACGTATAATCAATAAATATAATTCATCCATCGAACAATCGTCAATTTTCTAAATCATTCTATTGTAAATAAATTCTAAATTTACTTAATTGAATTGATTCAATAAATAATTCTATATTTATAAATAATAATAATAATAAAATGTCCTCTATTCAAATAACATAAATACAAATTTAGATTATTCAAAACATAAAATTTGTGTCAACATTGGATGTTATCACGGGAAGATTTTATTTAAAATTATGTAACTAAAAACTGAACTAATAAAATACTGATCGATATAAAAACTTTTTATAAAAAAATAATTATATGGAAATATCACAGTTATTCATTTACACAAATATGGTAGACTCCCTCTTATCCAGTCTCACTTTAACCGGCCACATTTCGTCCTGCATCGGACATAAAATAAAAACGGTAAAAGGCAAAGTTATCCGGATATAAATATAATGCTCTAAATTGCGATTAGATATATCAAATAGCAAGATAATTCAGATGCTATTTGCATAGTTCTTGAATTGAAAAATTAGTGTGATTTCGCTTCAAAATCATATTTAAATCGTAATGGCAAATAAAGATAACCAAGTTTTTATCTATGGAAACGTTATTTTGATAAAGTTTATAGGTTGCTCATTAAATAAAAAACTATATTTACATATATAACATATTTACTATATTTGATTTATGTTTAAATGGTATTTTTCATAATTTTACAGATTAAACAGCAATTCGTTGAAATTCGAATCTATAGGAGATGGTTAGTAGGGCATTTACTGCATTGAATTTTTGATATTTGAAATCAGTCAGTGAATACGGTTAATTTTGGACTTTAAGTAATTATTACCAACAATTGTTCTCTTTGCAGAGAATGCAGCACATAATATGTTAATTTTTATTACTTCTTTCGCTGTTAAGATGAAAACATATATCACTCTTTCGGGACTTCCGTGCTCCTATTCATTATCAAACATGTACTAATTGGCATCTTATTATAGAAACATAAGTAAAATCCACATTTTTCAGTTAAATTTCAAATTTACTGATAAATTCATGCATGATGTAGTCTCCCAATAGTGATTTAACTCATCTCATATTCAAATATATATTAAAAAATTCATAAAATAAAAAAATATAATTTTTCAGATTAAAGTTACAATCTTTAACATTTATACAAAAAGTATAACGAATTTCTTAAAATTTACAAATAAATGAAATATAAAAATATTTTTATTGAGGCTATTAATATCGAATTATTCTCCTCTTTTTATTGATCGCAATTCAAATTTGTCAATGATCGTTTTTAAAAATCGATATATTAAGCTGTGTGTTTTACATAACACATTAGCTTGCCAAACATTAACACAAGCTAATGTGTTCGTAGTAGGAAATATATCTCAAGTTGGTCTAGCTCTTCTAAAATGAACTGCGAATTTGAAGATAGACTTGGCTTTCCCTCTAAATTTCATAAAAATTTAATAAATATTTCCGGATATGTTTATAGAATATTCAGAAGTTTAAATTCTTGCCATATTTAAATGGTTGATGCTAGAAAATTAATTCGAATAGCATCAAGATTAATTTAATAATCGATCATCACTAATAAATTTCATAAAACTCTACTATTTGGTTTAAAAGTTAATGAGAACAGATAGAATCATAATCTATACGAATCACTCCTTAGAAAAAAAGACTAATAAAATATCATGTTTGGGCTATAGAAAAATTTTATAAAATTTCATCAAATTAAAATTAATAATTTTGGTAGACTGGTTAAAGTTATGAATTTTTATATTACTGTATCTCAGAGGCATATGACAGTACGTCCAATTTTTTTATAAATTGAACATACTCTCAAATGCCTCCGAGGTACAGATTTATAAACAAAATATTTTGAATTACTTAAAATTTACAAATAAATATAGTTTATAACAAATTTATATTCTAGAACAGTGGTTCTTAAACTGGGGAAGTGCATTTCTGGAAGTGCGAGAGAGATTTCTAAATTTTTGATGGAAACTATCGCCTTTGAGAAACTAGCGAACTCTACCTCGACTTTTGAGACTATACTCTCTACCTTTTCCTCAGAGTATCGCACATACAGCAAATGCAGTACAAAAGAAAGTGGTTGATACTCGCAGGTGTATGCATACTCTGAGTGCGAATGTTATGTGTAGTTTGACGAAGAAACTACTGTAATACTAATTTTCTTTAATTCATCAACATTAATCGGTTAACCTTGGATTTTACTCCAACGAAAATAAGCAATAATTTGTAAAAATACTTATACTTATAGATGTAATTTCTTAAATAAAAATATATAAACACATTTTTCAAGGAGGTGAGAAAACTTACATTTAAATTCAAGGGAGCCTATCACTAAAAAGGTTAAGAACCACTGTTCTAGAATATTAATATCAAATTCTCCTCCCCTTATTATTGATCGCAATTTCTATCGATCGTCGTCATTTTTAAAAAATCAATCAATCATCAATAGTTATATAAGACATTAACACAAGCTAATGAATTCGTAGTACGAAATACATCTGAAGATTTTCTATCGCTTAGTATTAATTATCCCAAAATGAACTGCAAACTTGAAGACGGACTTTCTTATGAAATTTTATATCCGACACAGATAATGATGAAGCTTACAGGCGCTTCTTTATCTACTGAAACCAGAATTAAACAGAAAAAACGATCTGTTTGTCTTCTTTTTCTCAAGATATTTTTCATCCTTAAAATTTTTTCCTACGTAATAATGTTATACACAAATGATCATGGTATAGCAGTTAAATTATGCGATTCATCTGGCATATTTGAAGAAATTGCCATAAATTGCAGAGTTGTACAATTGTTAATGGCTGGTGGAAGTTTAAAATATATTATCAATTGGAACTCCAAAAGAAATAACCATCTGTATCGAAAAATTATCTCTTTATGGAATGAAATTGTAAAAGAAATGATTTACAAGCCAGATGATATAGAAAAAATTATAAGATTCGAAGATAAAATAATTCGTTCATGGATTATAATTCTTGTTTCAAGTGCACCCGTCATAATTATTTTTTATGGATACAGTCTCTTATACTTAAATAACTTCAAATGGACTTTTAAAGATACTTTGTGTACAGTCTCAAATGTTTTCTACGTCGGGTTTTTCGTATTTAGTCACTTCGCAAATCTATTTCTGATAATTATTTTCTGCAAATTAATGCTTATTAATTTCGATTCCATTCAAAAGTCTTTAAAATGTAACAGTAACATTTTGGATGTAGATTTTCTTCAGAGATGGTTGATGAAATCAAAAGAAGCTTTAGAACTTTCTAAAATATTATTTAATCAGTTTACTACAATTCAGTTACTAATGTTAATATTTACTCAGTTTAGTTTCGGAAAAATAATTTTTTACAGTCACTTAACAAACGTCGGAAAATATGTTGTTGACTCTAGTTTTTTGTTTTCTTTCTGTATAATTTTCACTTATTTATATTACATAACAAGAATTGCTTCGAAAGTAAGTCTATCTATTTAAAAATACGTAAATTATAATTATTAATAATAATACTAAATATGCATTTTTGTTAAAGTAAAAATAGTAAGAAAAATAAATATCATAGTTATACATAAAGTTTTTCATTTCTAGAAAATAATCGATAATTATCATTTTTTTTTTGAATTTATTGAAGTCGGAGAATTTCAACTAATTTTCTGTTCAAACCAACAAATAAGAAAGTTGAAATATATGTATATAGTATATAGTCAACCCTCGATAAGACGCCGCAATCCGCTGGGGCACGATTTTGGCGGCTAATCGGGGTTGGCAGTTTATCGAAAACATGTATAGCAGGGATGAGCAACATGCAGCCCGCGGGCCGCTTGCGGCCCGTTAAACATGTTTATGCGGCCCGCCAAGCATTTCTAAAATTGAATTTATTTTATCGACTTTCTCCCATCAATATATTGTTATAAAATTAATTATAATAAAATGGTAGTACATACTAAACCGAAACAATTTTTTGTGACGAGTTACTCACTTGTCGGCGACTTGTTCAAACATGCAATACGAAAGCGCCGCGTCTGTGCTTGTTTGTGTTTGCTTCTGTCACACAATCCGTCAGACTGGTAAGCTGTTAACTAGCAATTTTAGCAATTCTTGTGTTTCTTGAAAGGCGTGAGTGCAATATTATTGTCAAAAAGGTAATATTAGAGTTTTTTTATTCAAAATTAAGTTTTCCTACAAATTTTTTTAACTTTCAAATTTTTAATCCATAATAGCATGTCGGAAAAACAAACAAAAAAACGGAAGGTTGCGGATGAGCACAGGCATTTCCAAGAAAAGTGGAAATTTGATTATTTTTTCGCTTTCGTCAAAGATAAAGCTGTATGCTTAATATGCTCAGAGACTGTGTCGACATTAAAAGAATATAACATAAAAAGGCATTACGATACAAAACATGAACAACAATATAAAAACTTAACAGGACAACTCCGGATAGATAAGTTTAATGAAATGGAGAAAAACTTGGGAAAACAACAGGCCATTTTTAAAAATCAAGCTATTTTATCAAATACGGCAGTAAAGGCTAGTTTTGTTGTCAGTCAAATACTGGCAAAAAAAATGAAACCCTTTGCGGATGGAGAGATGATAAAAGAATGTCTGACTGCTGTTGCAGAAATAGCATTTCCTGATAAAATAAATATTATTTCAAACATTAGTTTATCAAGATTCACCATTGCAAGGAGAATTGAAGACTTGTCCGAGAACATAGCAACAACGCTTCGTGAACGCATTGCAAAATTCGAATACTGTTCTTTGGCACTTGATGAGAGTTGCGATATTAGCGATACAGCACAACTGGCTATATTTTTACGTGGTATTGACACCAAATTTAATATTACCGAAGAATTGTGTTCACTGATTCCAATGCAAGGGACTACAACCGGCAAAGACCTGTACGATGAACTAAAGTCTGTGTTGGAAAATTTTTCAATTTCATTAGAAAAGATTATTGGTATATCGACAGATGGAGCACGAGCAATGTCAAGCATGGAGGTAGGAGTATCGGGAAGGCTATTTCAAGACATTAAGAAGGTCACAGGAAGGGAAATATTCGTTAACCACTGCATAATTCACCAGGAAAATTTGTGTGCGAAAAGATTGAGTTTGCCAAATGTCACAGTACCAATAATTAAACTAATCAATTTTATAAAGTCGCGCGCGTTAAATCACCGTGAATTTAAAGAATTCCTGAAAGATTTAGAAACTGAATATGGCGACGTGGTTTTTAATACCGAAGTACGTTGGCTTAGTAGAGGTGCAATGCTAAAAAGAGTATACAACTTAAAAAGCGAAATACAATTGTTCTTGGATATGAAGGGATATGCCTTTCCTCATTTTGGTAATAAAGAATGGATGTGCGATTTTGGGTTTCTTATCGACATGACTCAGCATCTCAATGATCTTAATGTGGAACTTCAAGGCAAAGGACAGTTTATTCACAATTTGTATGATAAAATTCAGGGCTTTGAGCGCAAATTAAAATTGTGGAAACAGCATCTTTTGCAGAATAATGTGTCTCACTTTCCACATTTAGAAAAAGAAAACGTTACTACTTCTCAAAAATACGCACAATATATAGACATTTTAATCAACGAATTTCAATTACGATTCCAAATGTTCAAAGCTGAGAAGACAGCGGTTTCCATGAAAATGTTTTCCTCGCCATTTAATATCGATGTGGATACAGTTCCCGAAGACTTTCAAATGGAAGTGATTGACATGCAGAATAATACCGATTTAAAAAATGTATTTTTCTCAGTAAACATCGAAAATTTTTATAAATCTTATGTGAGCCCTGAGAAATTTCCGCTTTTGACGAAAAATGCAAAGCAAATGATGTCTCTGTTCGGAAGTACGTATGTTTGCGAACAATTATTTTCAACCATGAAATTAATCAAAAATGACCACCGATCAAGACTGAGTGATGCACGATTAGAAAGCTGCGTACGTGTAGCTACCTCATCAATTCCGGCTGATATTGATCAGCTCGTATCGAATAAACAGTGCCAAATTTCTCATTAAAAATTTCAAGAAAATTCGTTTTTGTGTTCTTTTCTTGTTTGTTTTTATTTTGCATTAAAATTTGTATATGAAATCTTTACTTTTTTTAAATTTTATATTTTTTTATTCTAATATTTATTATAAATAAAGTTTTGTAAATTATTAATGAGTGTTACTTTATGTGCGGCCTGCAAAAAAATTTTAAAATTTAAATTGGCCCGTTGATTAAAAAGGTTGCTCACCCCTGATGTATAGTATAAAAATGAAAATGAACTTCGAATTTATTAAATTTAATAAAATACTGTGCATTTATATTTAGCATCCAAACTTAACATTTATAAAAAAACTGTATATTTTAAAGTTTTTAGAAATGTTACTGTACGTTTGTTGTAGTATAAGTACCGTAACATGTTTTCTATGGTACCCATGCTCTGTTGTGAGTATAACATAACAGCAGATGGACATGTTTTCTACATAATACTCAAAAAAATTTTAAAATTTAAATTGGCCCGTTGATTAAAAAGGTTGCTCACCCCTGATGTATAGTATAAAAATGAAAATGAACTTCGAATTTATTAAATTTAATAAAATACTGTGCATTTATATTTAGCATCCAAACTTAACATTTATAAAAAAACTGTATATTTTAAAGTTTTTAGAAATGTTACTGTACGTTTGTTGTAGTATAAGTACCGTAACATGTTTTCTACGGTACCCATGCTCTGTTGTGAGTATAACATAACAGCAGATGGACATGTTTTCTACATAATACTCAGTATTATATAGAAAACATGTCCATCTGCTGTTCTGATTCTCTACTTTGAGTTCTCTTTAAAACAAAATGTACATACCCTGCCGTACAGGAGCCTTGTTTGCTCGGTACGCAATAAACAATGGAAATATTTGGTTCTTACGATCTTAAGTTTTCTACAACCGAGCTGTGAACCAAGTTTAAAGAGACATATCATACCCTGCCGTACAGGAGCCTTGTTTGCTCGGTACGCAATAAACAATGGAAATATTTAGTTCTTACGATCTTAAGTTTTCTACAACCGAGATGTGAACCAAGTTTAAAGAGACATATGATTAACCGTTAAACTCCATTTCTCCCACTCGCTGGTTACAAATGAATCCAGAGAGCTTTTAATACTATATATGGAGTATTGACGAACTTAGAAATGTAAATCACCATATATGCCATATATAGGGTGGCGGCATAACGGGGGAGTCTTATCTGGGTTTGACTATATATATTCTTTTCTTTCTAGGCAGCAATACTTTATGATGAGATTCACAGATTCAGCCTTCGTTACTATACAAATCACGAAAACATAATTAAGGTATTGTTTTAACTGTAAATATTGCAAATATTTATAATTGATCTTTAGCACATTTCTAGTAAATAATATAATGTTAACCATGTTTTTGCATTTATGTTTTGCAGGCATACAATATATTAAAACTGTATACCGGATTGAAAATGTGTTTCACTTTTCACGATTGTTTTCCTCTTACCATAGAATATGTGTTGCAGGTAATAATAATAATAATAATAATATAAGATATTCGATCTATATCGTTTATATAAGAATAATCTGAGAAAATCTCTTTTTTTCTTTTTGCAGATGATTATATATTGTATCACACAAAGTTTAGTTATCATTCAAATACATAATATGGATCTGACGTAACAATTTCCTTACATATAAAAATAAAAAATTAAAGTACTTTCTGTAAAATTCTTTTAAAAATATTTCTAATACAGTTTAGAATTCATTGATTGTTATTATTATAAATAGTTAAATCATAAATTTTTAACATATACGAATGGAATATTATAAAATTTTCTACTAACTTTTGATTTGAAGAACAGCAAAATATGTTTATAACAATGATGGCCAAATTACGGCTTTCGAGCCACGTGTGGCTCTTTGGTATATTCAACATGGCTCCACAGCATGAAAGCCAGTAATTAATATAGAGCAAATATCTACTTAATTCTTACAAATAATATATTTTGCAATTTGTTTATTTATTGTAAAATGTAGTATGCATTTGTATTTATGCATGTAAAATATATAATAAATAATTTTGAAACCATTGTTAAGATAAACCGAAAAACTACAACTGCAACTGAAACTGCATGCAGTAAATGCTGCTGTATGCATGTAAAATATATAATAATTTTGATGCCATTGTTACGATTAACCGAAAAACTGATATGGCTCTTATTGAGCCAAAAAGAAATTGATTGCGGCTCTCAAGTATTTGAGTTTCTCTATATGGCTCTTAATGAGATGAAGTTTGAAACATTTGGTATATTATTTAAGAGTGAATTCAAATCAAATAAAATTTATTTTTATCAATATCTAATTTACTAAATTTTCCGAATAAAGTTTTTATTGATTTCAAACATATCTTGATGTATAGGGAAATTTTCCTATTTTATAATTAATTAAAATTGCTAAATTTGTATATTGTTTAGTTTTAGTGAGGTATATGCATTTTTCTATTGATGAATAAAAATATTCAAACTATAATTTTACATTTTTTTTTTTTAAAGAATGCTTTCTGGAAAAACTACTTTACTTCATTCTGGTATATTGTTTAGTTTTAGTGAGGTATATGCATTTTTCTATTGATGAATAAAAATATTCGAACTATAATTTTACATTTTTTTCTAAAGAATCCTTTCTGGAAAAACTACTTTACTTCATTCCGAATTTTAACGATTATTTTGGTTATGTTCGAAAAGTAGAATACTTTATATGAGAAAAATCATTTTCAAATGTATAAATTATATGTTACATATCTTAAAAATCGTTTAGTTGTTCTGTAATTAATTATTATAGATAATCTGAATAGCTACCATTTTAAGATTGTTGACGATAATTGGTTAGTTGATGTGTTGTTGATTTCAGTTGGCTCGATCGGCTTGACTTTCACGCTAAATTTCATAAAAATTTAATAAAAATTTAGGATATATTTAGAAAATACTGAATAGCTACCATTTTAAGATTGTTGACGATAATTGGTTAGTTGATGTGTTGTTGATCTCAGTTGGCTCGATCGGCTTGACTTTCTCGCTAAATTTCATAAAAATTTAATAAATATTTAGGATATAAATTAGAAAAAATTTATAAACTTAAATGTTTTTGCTTAATTTAAATTGTTGAACCTAGAGAATTAATTTGTATAGTACCTAGATTAATTTAATATTTATAAACTTAAATGTTTTTGCTTAATTTAAATTGTTGAACCTAGAGAATTAATTTGTGTAGTACCTAGATTAATTTAATAATAGATTTTCATTAATAAATTTCATAAAAGTCTACCATTTGGTTCAAAAGTTAATAGTAACAGGTGAATAATCATCTTATATGCATCACTCCTTAGAAAAAAAAGACTAATAAAATATTGTTTGATCTATAAAAATTTTCCGAATTAAATCTCAGCAAAATAATATGTAAATCGGAACATACGTATGACTGAGCATACCATATATAGATTACTGTGTCACAAAGAGGTATCAAAAAAAATTAAATAATTGTTATTAAATAAATATTTGCAATATGTCAATTCTTCTAATATTTTTTTAACTAACGACGAGTATGTTGCCGTAATTTTACTCTATATACATATCATAAATCTCTTTTGTCGAGAAAACAAAATCGCGTCGCGTATATACTCGTCTGTTTGTTTTGCCTGTAAACCTTGAAGATCTACAGTCAGTGTCGTGTTGAATCAAAGTTGAGTTATGTCAACAAATTGAACATGCTTCACGTGTTTACTCGTTTCTTGTAGGTACAATTGTTAAAATCAAAATGTTGATTAAGAAGTAAACTTTTTAACAAAAATTCTTTCTAGCATTTGTTTAGTCATTTGTCACGCGTTTACTCGTTTCTTGTAGGTACAATTGTTAAAATCAAAATGTTGATTAAGAAGAAAACTTTTTAACAAAAATTCTTTCTAGCATTTGTTTAGTCATTTATAACAGATAAGCACTTAATTAAATTTGTAAAATTTGATCGATTTCTAATTAATCGCAAATTTTAATCTGCAATAGAATTTTTGTATCGATAGGATAATCGCTTCCACTTTTTGAAGATCTAGGATTGCAGGATAGACCCAACCTATTAAACATCAATCTTCAGCCTCCCTGTTGAACACATCACGAGTGGTAACTAATTTTTGGTGGGTTTAAAAATGGCCAAAGTGAACAGTTCTAAGATTTGGTGACATAAATAGTAAAATTAACTATATTTCTTTCACTTTTATTATATATATTAAATAAATTGTACAATGCAGTAATAATTACTTCATGATATTCTAAACTGAAAAAGAACACAAGGGAAACAATGGGAATAGTATTTTTTCTCTTAAAAGTTAATTTCATTTTCAAAAGACAAATTAGAACTTGGAATCTTAATCATTATAGATGTTGGATATAAAACGATCGTGAGGAATTTATTTATAATTTAATAATTCAGTTTTCCAATAATTTCCTGATTTTGTCTGTTAATTATACAGAAAACATTTTGCTCGTGTTAGCTTCTTACAGAGTATAGTTAATATAATAATGAATCATGAAGTACCAGGTGGCCATAAAATAATGTGAGATGTTCAGAGCTCTCTACCGCTTCATGTATTGGACGAAACGTAACAAAGTTCGGTGGACGTACACAGTAGAATGGGGCGACGCCGATAGGGCGTCGCACCTGTTGACGACGTCCTATATATGGCAACATATCAGGCGACGCCAACATATACCCCTGTGGGTATGCGGTTAGAATATCCCCACCGTCCGACCCTGCGTGTCGTAAAAGACGACTAAAGGGTCACTGGTTTCTTTTCGAGGTCCATCACTGGGTACCCACCTGTGGGCTCCTACACGGAATCGGGTGGTGCCCACATGCGTCACTGGGAGTTTGCGGTGGAACCCCATACGAATCTGGACCGCCTGTCTTTCGTTTTCGGTCTTCGCGTTTTGTCGTCTGGGGACAAGTTTCATACGTAACCCCAGGGGAAGGCAAGAAGAAGAAAAAAAAAACACCAACATATGGCGACGCCGATATGTTGCGCGCGCCGTGGAAGTTGTCTTGTGCAGCATGCAGTTCTTGGAATATCTGAATAGTAGTCATTTGAATCTCATGTATAATTAACAATAAATATTGATATCTATTTTTCAGAAACTCGATGTGTGCTGTTTCATTTGGCGATTGCAGATTCTATGCTTCTGCAATATCACAATCCCCTGTTTACAGCTTTTAGTACTAAAATTGTTTTTTTTTTCCAAATCGAAACCGCATGTTCCACTGTGTACGTCCACCGAATTTTGTTACGTTTCGTCCAATACATGACGCGCTAGAGGTCTGAACATCTCACGTTATTTTAAGGCCACACAGTACATCAGAATATATTGATTTACAAACTGTTAATCAATAAATCAAAGCTCTTACAAATAAGAAAACGTGCAATCAATAATAGTTTATTCGTGGAATAAACATCAATTTTCTAAACCATCTTATTTTACTTCAATTGTAAATTTACTTTATTCAAATGATACAATAAATAATCTATATTTATTAATAGTAATAATAAATGTTGTCTATTTAAATAGCTTTAAATACAAATAAAAATAAAAATATAGATTATTCAAACATAAAATTTGAATCCGAACAGAATGATATCTTGGTAAGGGTTTATTTAAAAGATGGAACAATAAACTAACCACTTAAGCTAAGAAATACATTTTATAAATAAAAATAATTATATTGAGATATCACAGTTATACAATTACACAAATATTGCAATTGAATAACTGTAATATTTGACATCAGACAATGAAAATAATTAATTTCTTGGACTCATAACAAAAATTATCTACAAGAAATATCAACAATTATTCTTTCCAGACACTGCAGCGCATCGTGTCGTAATTCTCATCGCTTATATCGCTGTTTGTTTAACGTAAGAGAAAAACAGCGCTACTCCTCCAAGATTTGCATACTCGTATTAATAATCAAATTAGTTAATTGTCAAATGTAGATGTTTTAATATTACTGTAAGGGCTCAATTGCCCCTTACAGAAATATAAAAATATCTACATTTTTCAATAAAATTCCAAATTTTCTGATAAATTCATGATGACACAGTTTCCAATCACGTTTAATTCATTTCATATATAACACGATACTTTAAAAATTTTCTTAAAATAAAAATTAGTAAGTTTGGTAGATTGTTTAAAGTTACGATCTTTGACATTTATACACAAATTATTTTGAATTTCTTGAAATTTATAAATAAATGCAGTTTATAATAAATTTATATTCATGGATATTAAATATCGAATTCTTCTCCTGTTTAAAGTTACGATCTTTGACATTTATACACAAATTATTTTGAATTTCTTGAAATTTATGAATAAATGCAGTTTATAATAAATTTATATTGATGGATATTAAATATCGAATTCTTCTCATCTTATTATTGATCGCAATTTCTATCGATCGTTGATCATTTTTAATAATTAATTTATTATTAAAAATTATATAAGACACTAGCAAGAGCTACAGGAACACGTCGCTAATACGTAGTACGAAATACATCTGAAGCTTTTCTAATGCTTAGTTTTTAATCATTCCAAAATGAACTGTAAATTTGAAGACGGACTTACTTATGATATTTTATATCCGACACAGATGATGATGAAGATTACATGCGCTAATTTATCTACTGAATCTAAAATTCAAGAGAAAAAACGAAGATCTGTTTGTATTCTTTTTCTGAAGATATTTTTCATCCTTAAAATTTTTTCCTATATAATAATAATATACGCAAATGATCACGATATAGCAGTTAAATTATGCGATTCATCCAGCATATTTGGAGAACTTGCTATAAATACCAGAGTTGTACAATTGGTAATCGCTGGTGGATGTTTAAACTATGTTATCAATTGGAACTCCAAAAAACAGAACCATATTTTTCGAAAAATTCTCTCTTTATGGAATGAAATCGTGAAGGAAACGATTTACAAATCAGATGATATAGAAAAAATTATAAGATTCGAAGATAAAATAATTCGTTCATGGATTATAATTCTTGTTTCAAGTGCACCGGTTATAAATATTTATTATGGATACAGTCTCCTATACTCAAATAATTTCAAATGGACTTTGAAGGAAACTCTGTGTACTGTTTCAAATGTTTTCTACGTCTGGTTTTTCGTATTTAGTCATTTCGCAAATCAATTTGCAATAACTATTTTTTGCAAATTAATAATTATTAATTTCGATTCCATCGAAAAATCTTTAAAAAGTGACAAAAATATTATGGATGCAAGATTCCTTCAGAACTGGTTGATGAAATCAAAAGAAACTTTAGAGCTTTCTAATATATTGTTTAATCAGTATACTATAATTCAGCTACTCATATTAACAATTACTCAATTTAATATCGGAAAAATAATTTTTACCAGTCACTTAACAAACGTCCTGAAATACTTTATTAACGGTTGTTTTTTATTTTCTTTCTGTATAATTTTCGCTTATTTATATTATATAACAAGAATTTCCTCAAACGTAAGTTTAGTTATTTAAATGTATAATTTATAATTTTTAATAATAATGCCGAACATCCATTTTGTTAAAGTAAAAATAGCGAGAAAAATATCTTAGCGTAGATCCGCCAGAACGAACTGTATCTTTTGATATAGTGGGGACAACTACAACAATTTAATCAACCAGGGATCTTTTATTGAGAGAGAGAAATGGCACAAGTTATTTTGGATGCTAAATACCTGTGTTTTTATAACAATAATAATGTGATAAAACTTGAATTAAGACTTGAAATGGTGATTACGGTGCTTAATAATAATGCCGAACATCCATTTTGTTAAAGTAAAAATAGCGAGAAAAATATCTTAGCTTGGATCCGCCGGAATGTACGGTGATTAAAAGATACAATTGTCGTCTTTCCGAAGCACGGCGAAAGTAATACACATCGAAAAGGGGGCCGAAAAGCGCAAAAAAACACGGTGATTAAAAGATACAATTGTCGTCTTTCCGAAGCACGGCGAAAGTAATACACATCAAAAGGGGGGCCGAAAAGCACAAAAAAACCCTAATGGACCAGAGGTCAAAAGTCAAACTTTTGCGAGCTACAGAGGCATCTAGGCGTGGAGTAGGTAGTGGAGCACGGGAAGGCGACGCGTCGCGTAGCAGATCGCAGCGAGGCAGGCAAAACGCCAAACCACAAGCGCCATTTGTAATAAACAGAACTTTGCGGATCTATACTAGGCGTGGAGTAGGTAGTGGAGCACGGGAAGGCGACGCGTCGCGTAGCAGATCGCAGTGAGGCAGGCACAACGCCAAACCACATGCGCCATTTGTAATAAACAGAACTTTGCGGATCTATATCTCGTAAACGTTTGATCTTTGACCCTTGGTTCACTAGGGATTTTTTGCATGTTTCAGCCCCCCTTTCGATGTATTACTTTCGCTCTGCTTCGGTAAGGCGACAATTGTACCGATTAAAATTTGTTCAGTCTTTTAGTCTGTTTGGCACACAATTCCTTCTTTTCAATCATTGAATGCTGTAATTGAAGTCGATGTTTAGTACCTTGGCTCGGCATGACTGTTGACAGATCAGCACCACACAGGGAGAAATCTTGGCACCAATGGATGAGTTCTCCGTCTCCTATGAAATCGTTCTTTGACCTTTTCTTTCACTCTTTTCCTCCTTGGCTCGGCATGACTGTTGACAGATCAGCACCACACAGGGAGAAATCTTGGCACCAACGGATGAGTTCTCCGTCTCCTATGAAACCGTTCTTTGACCTTTTCTTTCACTCTTTTCCCGGGGTAAGATGATGTCTTATGTTTTATTTGTCCTTTGCGACACCTGCATGTAACTCAACTCTATGTTTGAACATAAATTTTCTATCGTTTATTATTCCATTTTATGTTGTGGAGACAAAGTTCTCCGAGTCAAGTAGTACGATATCTTTAACAATTGTTTTACTTCTTAGGTGTCTCTCCATTTCCTCTCTCTCTTCTAAACAATTTACAAGTTCTAAATGTTACAATAATAATATCCGAATAAATATTTGACTGGGTCAAATTCTTGACCTCTTTAAAATTTATTTATTGAGGTCTCCTCAGACTTTACAATAGTTACACACAAAATTTATTCATTTCTAGAAAATAGTCCATATAATATATTATTATTTTTCAAAACAGGAAATTATGAAAAATTTGAAAAAAAAAAATTCTATTCTTTCTAGGCATCAAAGCTTTATGATGAGATTCACAAATTCAGCATTCGTTATTATACAAAAGACGAAGACATAATTAAGGTAATGTTTTAATTATATATATTAAAAATATTTGCAATAGAACTTTAATATATTTCCAGTGAATAATATAATGTTAATTATGTTCTTGCATTCATGTTTTACAGGCATACAATATATTAAAACAGCATAATGGATTAAAAATGTGTTTCAATTTTCACTATTGTTTTCCTATTACCGTACAATCTGTGTTGCAAGTAAGTAATAATGATAACATAAAATGTTCAATATATACGGTTTATATAAGTATAAACAGAGAAAATTTCTTTTTTTTGCAGATGATTATGTATTGTATCACTCAAAGTTTAGTTTTTATACAATTACACGATATGAATCAGATATAATAATTTCCTTACGTATAGAAAAATGACAGTATTTTTATTATATTCTGTTAAATTCTGATAGAGATATCTTTAACACAGTTTACAATGCATTGATTATTATTAAAAATAGTTAAATTAAACAATAAACGTTAATCTTATACTAATGAAAAATAATAATTTTTTCTACTGACTTCTGTTTTGAAGAATAGTTAAATTTATTTATTATTATAAAGTATTTTAATTAATACGACTAACATTAATTTATGTCTATGTAAAAAATATCTACTATATTTTAAAAGGAATATACAAAGAAATTTTAAATATCTACATTCCAGAAATCTGAGCTATCAAAGAATCCGGAATTTTAAAACTCAGTCTTTAAAAAATTTCTGGCTTTTGTGTGTAAGAACATATGGACATCTTCACGAACAGTACTTTTAATAGTACTATTCGTGAATTAGGAAAATACGAAAATACGGATAGATCAAATCCTCGAGTGATGCTGATTTTTAAATAATAATTATAGCCTATATTTAACTATATTCTGTTAAAAAGTATCAATATAATTTGAAGGAAAAATGTATAGAAAATTTAATATATTTAATCATAAAATAGTTAGCATGCTAATAATTGTATAATTTCTATTCAAATTTTTAATTATTTCATTAAAAAATTGTAAAATAACTTTAAAACATTTATCCAGAAATATTGTTACTGAAACAATTATTACTGCTCCCAAAAATTGATATCCCATCAAAAACATCTCATATACAGGATGAGTTTTTATCTTGAGATAACAAAATATCTTAATTGGATCACATTATTTTGGAAAAAGTTGTAGACAAAAGTTGTAGGGTTTCGAAGGGGCAATCAATTGATGACCTTGAATGTGACCTTGACTTTGACCTTTAACGTCATTTGAAGGTCAAGTCGGTTTTTTTAAATAGGAAGACATACTTTTTACCATGTCAATGGAAAGAGCAGAAAATTTCACAATCGGATATACCCTTAATCATAAGGTTTAGGTTAAAGGTCAAGGTTATTTGCAGGTCAAAGATTTTATCAACGGGAAACCATAATTTTTATCACATTTTTTAATGACCTTATTTCTTTGGGGAAACCATAATTTTTATCACATTTTTTAATGACATTATTACTTTGATCTTTTAAGCATTCACTACTTTTAGCACTACCCAGGAGTAACAACATGGATGTAATAGTTTTCTGTTCCCTTTGGGGCACTTGATTTCAATGAATCCCCCACCTTTCACTATCAGGGTGGTTGTTTTTGGTGCATCACTTTACTTCTCACCATTGCTTGAGATATTGGTTTTGGGGAAACATTTTCCCGAAAACCAATACCTGAAGCTATGGAGAGAAGAAAAGTGATGCACCGAAAACAACCACCCTGATAGTAAGAGGTGAGGGGATTCATTGAAATCAAGCACCCCAAAGAGAACAGAAAACTACTACATCCATGTTGTTACTCCTGGATAGTAACTCAGCAATTTATTTCTGATCACCTTTAATTAAATGAAACAATATCATTCTAGTCTATACGTGTTTTCTCACATGTTACCATAACTCTCCATAAATCGCCACCCTCCTTTACCGCCAGAGAGGACCTTCGAACCGATGGTAGCGGCTTAAAGAGGTTTGACTGTATATTCAAAAATGTTAGTATAATAAAGTTAATTTAAGTATATTTGTGAAATAAAATACTGTAATCTTTGTTCGTATAAACTGAAATATAAGCAATCATTTTTTAATAGTTATGTGAATATATTATTATCTTAGATGATAAGATTAGGATAATAATTTAAATCATTATCTTAATTGATAAATGATAAGAGTAGTAAAAAAATAATGCCAAATATATAGATTAAATAATTCACATAAAATTGATTTATAAAAATCGCTTTGATGCAAGGTTTACAAGATAAAGTTGTTGAAAATTTATCTGTTTTAATGTATTATACACTGATGGTAAGAATAATAATCATATCTACACATCTGCTGTAATCATTGCAAATTGTTAAATCACCAAAAGATTGCATTGATATTTAGAATTTATTGTAATTTTTTAAATCACTTTTATTCTATATTATTTTAAACATATATCTTGATTTTATAAAATCAGAAAAAGTATCTACTCTTTATAATAATAGACACTTTTTTTTTGGGTTTTATAAAAATTATAGAAGTTGGACTACACATATGCACACAGTATATTATTATTTTTCAAAAATATTCAGTGATCTTAATTATACAACAAAATTTCATTTGATGAAATCATTGACAGTGTGATAAATTTCACTTAATTTTAAATTATTTATTGTTGTTTTAATTAACATACATGACCAAAAAAAAATAGCTTTGCAAAAAAAGATTTTATTTTAAATAACAACATTTCCAGTCTTTTATAAGGCTGTCTTCATCTATCTAATTATAAACCGAAAAAATTCTTTGTTTGCTTACTTACAAAGCAAAAGAATATTGAATCAAAGTTTGAGAATTAGCATTTACAATAAAAACTATAATTATTACTCTTTTATATGCTAATCATAAAAATTTAATATTAGTATAAGAGAGAAAAATTAATTCTGATGATGATATAAAATATTTAGATGTTAAAAAATTTAGAAATCATAAAAATTCCTATAATTAATTAATTTTTAATTATAATATTGAATACATATATTTTTTATATATATATAATATATGTATCTGTAAAAATATTAATCATAAT
>AYEL01081488.1:0-15621 GCA_000484575.1 Olivierus martensii | reverse complement strand
TTCTAATCTATACATGTTTTCTCACATGTTACCATAAACCCTCCATAACCGCCACCCTCCTTTACTGCCACAGAACATTATAATAATATGACGTATGTTATAAATGACAACCGACCAGTTATTATACCCCCATTGTGGTTTATTTAACCCCCATACGGTTTTTATGTAAATTTTTTAATACTATTCAAAGTTTAATTTAATAGTTTCGTTTTAACCATTTTATTATGTTTTTATTTTATTTTATTATTATTATATTGGGGTATGTCAATGTGAGCACGAAATAACTCCGGAGCAAAAGTGCTATGTCGGGCAAGAGTCAAGTCATAGCTGTTACTTGAGATGTTTTAGTTGTATATTAACTAACTGTCTGTATTGCTGAGAAACTTTCTTATTATGTTGCATGTATTGAGTAGTGATGTCTTTTGCAGTGTTATATTATTATTATTATTATTATTATATACTTAGATATGATTCCCTTTATTTATTTTCTTTATGTAATCTTAACATTCGTTTATAATTCTTTTTATTAATTAAAAAAAATTTTAAATAACATTCCACATATTATATTCCAAAACGCTTTTACTGCCACAGAGGACCTTCAAACCGATGGTGGTAGCTTAAAGAGGTTTGACTGTACTTAGATATGATTCCCTTTATTTGTTTTCTTTATGTAATCTTAACATTCGTTTATAATTCTTTTTATTAATTTAAAAAATCTTTTTAAATAACATTCCACATATTGTATTCCAAAACGTTGTATTCTAATTGTTTTTTGTGTAAAGTTGATGATGACTTCTTGAAGTCGAAAGTACTTCTACAATAAAATTATCTTTTTCTACTTTGAATAAGGCTTATTTATAAATTTACTTGTTATATAAGTGGAAGTTTATTTGTACACTGTTAATATCAAGAAATGAAACGGAGCATTTGATCGAATATTTACTATTAAATGCACTAAATGATCATTTATAGGAAGAAATATTGAAATATTTCTCTCTTATTTTAATCCTTTTAAGGAATCTTTTACTTATATACAGTAGACAGTAGAATAAAATGACCTTCAATCACAGAAATGTAAGTATTCTTTCCAAACATCACAAAGCGATATAATTTCCTTATCAGACCAATTATTATCATTATGTCTTTTACAATTAGTCGATAAATCTAATAAACCATTTTTTTCAAAACTTTTGTTTATATTCTTAGTTTAATTGTTATCCTTAAGTTATTTATGTACAATTATTTGTATTATGATTACATTATATGCTGTATATTATATAGAAAAATGTAAGGGGATCGATGAAAGCAGCCATTCTTTTAAAAGGGGTCGATGCAAGAAAAAGGTTGGGAATCCCTGGTTCTCACTATGGGAAACTCGATTGTTATCCATAGTGTAAACAGGTTCATACAAACAATGCAGAAATATTTGACCGAAGCGAGATCGAACCATGAGCGGTTTGACAGTATGGATCGGGCCTTAAGACACGTATACATACAGTGAACAAAGGGTAAGGAATGAATTGAGTCGAATGTTTGGTGGTCAGCAGGTGCGGACTGAGACATATTTTGGGTTCTGGCATTATCCTGAGAGCGGCAAACTAGTTAGACTTGGTATTAGGATAATTTGTTGTAAGATATAATGCAAAAATAAAGAAAGGAATATTTCAAAAAAGTATTTAATTTTTTGTATAAATCTTTTTGCAATACTTCGGTCTTTATTTTATTTTTATATCTTAATATCCTTGCTACAATATATCTGTAATATATATTAAATTAAATACATATTATTTTTTACAAAACAAATTTTAATGACAAAATAAAAATAATTACCTAAAGTCTTTATTTGTGTGCAAATAATAAAATATTGATAAATTTGAATAAAAATAAATAATGATGAATTTGAAACAAAAATACATTATATTGAAAGTGCGGTGGGTGATAAAAAATCGGTTCATCAGCTGCCAGCCCATATTGTTATGACTGCACCAGCCCTTCTGGCATTTGCTAGAACGTCCTTATGGCCAGTCCGCCCCTGGTGGTCGGTTTAAAATTCGCCTTGCTATCCACATCTAACAAACTGAACACGTAGGATAGATATTCGCTTAAGTTCGCTGGAGATGTGAGGACATCTGAACACTTTAAATAATTTGATTTCAGATAATAAGTTACTAGTGCACTAAGATTATTTTCCTGGAACTATGTTATTAGATGAAGATTTAATTACCATGGCAAATGCATCATTCTTTATCATCAGTGAGGAAACTGTGCAGCCTGTGCCAAATTTTTCACTCCGTACACATAATCAACAGCCGTTTAATTGAACGCTTCCGAACTTCCTTTAGTGTATCGCCTAGTGAGCAAATCTTTACGAATTGGAATAAATATGCTGGATGGCTTTCTTTATTACGTCTACATCAAGGAACTTGGTCTACATTAAGTGAATGAATTTGTTCTCTACTCTTCGTTCGCTATATGTGTACGTGCCTTTAAATGCACACAGTGCTAGCTTGTCGGATATAGCCATACACAGTAGTATATTTTTGTGCATCCTTTATGAAGAAGATGAAGACTGATAAATAAGACAAGATTAAAAATATCTAGTTTATGTTTGATTAATAGTTCACATCAGAAAATAGTTTTAATCAGCAATATTAAAAGAGTTAATGATTCAGGAATTACTGTACTATATTTACAATCATTAATTGAATATATAAAAAAAATTCTCCCTTCTCCAATGCATAAATTATAATTATCAGAAATATTGTTTAATAAAAAGAAAATGCAATTATTTTACCCAAACAATAGCACAATATTCACTTGTGAAGACATTGGTATCTATATTTATGATCATGTGATTATGTGCGCTTCTCGTTCAACATGGCGGCCGTGTTAGATTTATCTACGTTACTCTGAGATAAGTTTTTATGAATATCTTCTAATCAGTGCCATTTTCGATAATAATCTAGTTTGGGCAAAGATTCCGCTTTTCATAGAATCCAAGATTTTTGCATAATATTTTTAGCCACATTACTAGTAGTAAATCAGAATATAAATCAATCATGAAAATGGAACCAATATCTAACTATATGAAGAAGTACTTATCACAATGCAGTATTGATACCTGTGAGCGATGCCATCTTGAAAGTGACAATGTCTTGCACAACACTTTCAAGATGTATAATTACACGAATTCGTGTATAGAAGAGCGCATTTTATGGAAGTTTACTATAATACATCTTGATGCAAATATATATTATATAAATCCATAATTTACTTATGTAATTCATCATAAAATCGTAACTCGCATAATTGTAAGAATAATCCCCAGTATATTTTTGGCGTGTAAAACTATAGCAGTTTTTCATCATTACGATGATTATCACACGATGTTTTACTTCTCATTCAATATGGCAGCAGTACTTGGTTCATTTAACCCAGTGCTTCTCAAACTATGGGTCGCAAAGTGAAATGCTGGGGTCACAAAAATTAAATTCAAACACTTGAATTTCAGTTTATATGTAATTTCACAAATGCCCAATATTTAACGTATGACAACATATGAATTTTCAGTGTAGTTGGTTGATTGTGTTTATCTTAATAAGTGTGTAAATGATTTATGTACTTGTATGTTTTATTTCATATTTAATACCTGGGGTCGCAAAAAATCTCGTAATGAAAAATGGGGTCATGAATGAAAAAGTTTGAGAAGTGCTGATTTAACCCATTCTGAGGTAAATTTTTCAGAACATCTAATCAGTGCTGCTTTCACCCATGGTTATATTATAATTTTTAACCAGTTTGAGATCTATCAAATGGTATCATATTTGGCAATTCCGTGAAAAGCAGAATCCAGCCCTAGTTTGCTTCTCTGAATTAGGTGCATCGCATCTCTCATCTTAACATGAACCTAAATAATGGTTTAACTGAATGATGAAATGATGACAATCAGCTGTCAGTGAAGATGAATCTTTAATTTTCTAATGTGTATATTTTTTTGAAATGAGTCTTTAGCATAACGGAATATTCGATTCGCTTCCCACCAACTGATATAATCATCAGTCGGTGGAAAGTGAATCTTTATCTGATGTTTTGTTTGCAATGCGTTGCAAAGTACATGGCAGTGTATCAGTTTGCAACACTACATGCCTATTTTTGACAGTAATGTTCAGTTCTTGCCTGAAGTTAATTATGAAAAATTGAGACAAAGGTTTTCAATTAAAACTTTATTTATTTATAACCAAGGACATATTGGATATAGGCTCAAATTTCAGGTTCACATTAAGGTTAGCAACATGACACATCTAAGTCAGAGAGGTAAACTAGATCTTTGTCCTGTTTTTGCCCAAAAATGACAATGTTTTGATCAGTTCAAAGAGTCTATCCAACAATACTACTTTTGGCAATTCTCTGAAATGTACACTCTAACCAGAAGGATAATGAATTATTTACAAAAAATTATTTGTTATATCAAGCACAAAATTATTATTATTGAAAAACTTAACCTATTTGTAAAAATTATAATTGCATCTTTATGAAATTTAGTTCATATTCAATTTGTAATTATTAATGAAAAACAAAAAAATACTATGAAAATTCACAACATTAATCAAGATTACAATAAATAACTCTCAATAATTGTCTCCAATATTAAATTTCATTAAAATTGGCCATTTTTGAATTAAAAATACATATAGAACTATTAGTTCTGTTAGTGAATGAGAGTTCCCAAACTAACAACTGTGTTAGTTTGGGAACTCTAATTCACATTCTACGCAGACTAAATAGAAATCACATAATAGGCCTTACAAATGCTAGGGCAACACTGAATCACAATGATGATTGTTTTAACTTTATCCCCATTTGTTAGATAAAACTGATAATATATTTATTGTAAATTATACTTACAAGTTGCAAATTAGGTATAATATAATATTAATACTTACCAGTATTAAGCAAATGAGCCATTGCATCCAGATATTGTTCAAATCTCAACATATTCATATAAGTCTGAAATACGGCAGTTTTAGGATTATTAGGATCTTCGTAAAATCTCTTAATATCAAAGCTCTTACATTTTGGAGGTAATTTATCATCTAATTGTCTAAGATCATAACCATATGCATTTATATAAACGCGATCGAGTGTTGGTTCAGGGAAATGCTTCATATCTAGTTCATTAGCAAGGGATTCCACAAATGTAGATTTTCCAGCAGCGATAGGACCATCTACCACAATAATTTTTGTGTTTTCATCAAATCTATGCATAGTATTGTCGAATAAACTGTGTAAAAAAGTATACTTTTTCGTTTCGTAAGGCCAAGGTTTAGGTCTTTCATAATTAACATCTCTCATTTGTTTGCCACTTATACAACGGACAACAACTGGAAAATATGACGATAAATTACTATTCAATAATTTTATATTATTCGTTAAGCCGACAAAACGAGTTAAAATCATTTTATAGTTGGGCATTGAAAACACAAGTTCTTAGCCTACTTCTGAATATTTTGAGTGAAGGTAGCGCCATCTACATATAAAAATTATTTGGATAATAATTTTTTTTTATTTGTTTTAATTTATTTTATTTGTAATGATGTCTAATTTATTACTAATCAAATAGTTTAAGATCAAAATCACTTGTCAAACTATCAATTAAGACTATTCTACTGAACTTTTTTTATGATTTAACGCCGCTTTTCAAAAAATGAGTACCCAGATGATCGACTGGCATGCTTTGGCGTGCCACGGAGGAGGAAACAGATACGGTATCTCCTGAAAAATTTTTTCGGGATTTTGAGCAATCCCCATCCTTCACTATCCAATCTCCTCCACGGGTGAGGGTGAAGTCCGTGGTTGGAATTGGCTCCATCCCTTAATAATCTCCTTGATTGGAAAGGAGCGTAAAAATTGCAAAAAAGAACCACCAGTGAGTATTAAGTGGCGGTGCGTTTCCATATCCATAACGATCGCCTACACTTCTGGTAGGATTGTAGGATCAAGTGTCAGGTAGAGAATTGGATTCAAAAACACTTTTAATAGGTTGTCATACTCGGCCGGATTGGCCGCGTGGAAACGCTTCGGCTTTTCACTCTGGAGGACCCGAGTCTCACCCCTTGAAAATTTATCATTGGGTCCGGGCCCGGCCCGTCAATCCCCATCCTCCACAATCCGGCTGCCTGTGGAAGGGCTTGTTTCGCCCCGCCACATAGTATTCTACCTGAATGGAGTGTGGCGTCATCTGTTGACAAAAAAAAACAAAAAATAGGCTGTCATAAAAGAAATTTCTAAGGGATGGGACCCGAGAATCGAACTCCTATCTTCTAGAGTGGAAAACCGAAGTGCTTCCACGCGGCTAATCCGGCAAACCATTGTCCCGGTTTCACCAACCGGTATTGCCGAGTACCCGCCTTAGCCATTGTTGAAAACGGAAGAGAAGTGTACATTTCACCAGCAGTCGTCTAGCCGGCAAACGAGGACCAATGAGATGATTCGTGAGATTTACTAAATCTAACCAATTGACGAGGAACTAACAAAAAAATTTGTCAAAATTATAATGGCTTCTCTGGTTTGCGACGGAAAATTGTTGGGTGTCATTTCAGTGCTTACAATTTTTTTCAGTAAAAAAATCTACGAATAATAATGTTTTTAATAAGGCAAAAAAATGATTAGGATTATTTGGATTTCTCTTTTCATGCTTAAAAAAAAAAAAAAAAATTGTCGCTTAAAAGTCGACTGATCTCGAATAGATAAAAGCTATAATATACTTTTTATCCACTTTTGTATGATGAAATATACCTTGTTGTTGAATATTTTATTTTATTTTTTAATTTAAAATCATTAAATTTGAGTACACATCACAATACCTTTCGTCACACGGCACACATCGAGTCGATAGGCGAGTTTCGCGTATTGAGTTATGCCAGTGAGCCGGCGCACCATCTTGCTGCCAAATAAAGTTCTCTGGTTCAGCTTCTTCCAATTAAGGAAAGAGCCATAGTTCTAGCGCATCAAGATGCACACACCAGTTACAGTGCTTCACCGAAAACTTTCAGCTGGGATATGGCACAGAAAACATTCAATTTAGGGGAGTCTCATTGCAACTGTACCATCTCTTGGGGATTTGCTGACCCCAGATGTGCACATTATGAATGTTTACATGTCCACTGAGGTGAAATGTCGATTAATCACTAAAGGTGACACGATCCAGAAAATCTTCATCGTCATGCAGCAACATTTCTTTTGCAAAGTTGGCACGTAAACCGTAGTCTTAGGCTTTAGAGCTTGTAACAACTGCAAACGATAAGGACGTAGTTGTAAGCGTCTCCGTAAAACTCTCCACACAGTCATCATGGAATTGCTAATTCACGACTAGCCTTCAGAACTGATTTCTTGGTGCTACGCGTGAAAGACTGACTCACTCGCTCAACACGTTCTTTAGTAACTCTTGATCGTCCCGCGCTCTTCCCTTTGCAAAGACAGCTTGTAGGAAAAACTGTTTAATTTCATTTGATGTATTATTTATAACTAAGTTAAATGTAATAAATACTACGAAGCCTTAAAACCCCGATATTCATTTTAAAACACCCTGTGATGATATGTTGTTTTACTAGCAGACGACAAAGCTACTCTTTGCACAAACATGGCGGAGTGTCGCTACTTCCCCTATTTAGTACTTTAATTTGCATAAGGTAGCACTGCCTCTCAACTAATAAAAATTTAGAATCAATTTTGTGTTTTGCTACTACAAATGTCCAATCTAACAAAAAAAAAATTTATTAAATCATTTAATTAAAAATTCTTTGTTCAATTTTGATTACGTTTCTTTGTAACATGTAATTAATAAACATGATATACTGTAATATATAACTTTCATGGTTGTTTTTTGTGGCCTTCCTATAAATCACGGTGAATCTATGCGGCACTTAATCTTAATAAGTCTGTGCACTCCTGGCCTAAAAGATTGGCGAAGATCTTTCAGTTCCAATCATAATACATGCATGGTTCCAACCAAGCAGTGTTGGAGCTACTTAATATATCTCCATGGGAAAAACCACAGATTTCTATTCCATAGATGGCCTGGTTCTATTGTTTTCAACTTACCTTTCTGATGCTGACCGGAGGCCATTGAACAAAGGAAACCGCTGGGAAAAAAGCCGGAGTCTACGTTCGCTGAGTCGTTAGTTGAATACATTTCTTCTATTTGTGATTGCTTTTTTGTTTTTTATCGCTATTGATATACAGTGGTACCTTGGTTAACGACGAGTGGTTGTAAGAAAAATATCTTGGTTAACGCCTCCTAATTATGTGAACTTCCAACAAAATACAGCTCTTGTGATTGCTTTTTTGTTTTTTATCGCTATTGATATACAGTGGTACCTTGGTTAACGACGGCATCGGATAACGACGTACTTGGTTAACGACGAGTGGTTGTAAGAAAAATATCTTGGTTAACGCCTCCTAATTATGTGAACTTCCAACAAAATACAGCTCTAACAGCTCGTCATCGCATCACGTGATTCGTTAGCTCAGTTGTTAATCGTTATTTTTTTTAACCACAATCAATTCAAATCCGACAATATCATTATTAAAATTAATAAAATTATAAACATATAAAAATATATTTAAGTAAATGATAATTAACATATAGTAATGAAAACAAATTATTTAATTAATTAAAAATAGACGTGCAACAGTTCACTAGTTTTTAGTTTGTTAAAGATGATTTCTAGACGATCATTATTTTAAATTCTGCCAACAAAGTTTGATTCTATTGTTTGTGTTATATATTACTTGACACCTGCAAGTGGTGTGACGTCGCAATTTCGGATTCCATTAGAAGAAAAAACGTCTGTCCAAGATCCTACAGTTCATATAGACAATATATCGGCGAATGCGTGTCACTGTTCGTTCGCCATGAAAAGACAAAATCAAATCTTATCTATATAATAATCGTTGAATGTATAAGCTTCTAATCAGTGTTTACAGATTCGTTTCTCAAAAAACTCCGAAGTGAGCCCAGTTGTTCTTCTGGTGAGATTGATAATTAAAAACTGTTTTCATGAACAATTCATTTTATTAATGTTAATTTTTTTGTAGCAAATATAATAAATAAGTGATATTTTCCATATTTTTAGGACATTTTAAATGAGTTTTATCTGCATTTTTAATATTTACTATGGTTGTGGGCCTAGGAAGGAGCCGGAACGAATTAATCAATTTTCAATTAAATCCTGTGGGAATCGCGCCTTGGATAACGACGGATAATCCTGGAACGGATTACCGTCGTTAACCAAAGTACCACTATATATTGTTTAGCATATGGATGTAAGAATGAGCAAATACGAGGTGATAGAAGGTAGGAAATGCTTTTCATTTAGAAAGATTCTACTATCACTGCTTAAAATAAGAAATTGACGTTGTTGTTGTATTTACAACAACAACAATTTCTTATTTTAAGCATCAATTCAACAACATAGATAATTAAAGGTACGTAATAATTTAAGATTGAAACAAATTCCATTAGAAATATTCAATAATCATTCATATATCCATCTATTTTATCGCATTGTGGCAGAGTAACTAAAATGTTGCCCTATATTATTTTGTATTAATAGTGCTATTATTTGATATTAATAGTGCTATTTTTTGTTATTAATAGTGTAATTATGTTCTAGTTTATTATTTGATTATAATCTTTGTCAATAAAATATAATTTTATTCAGTCAGTTTGTATTTGTTATTTTTTCATAACTTTACATTTTTTTTAGCATAAATACATATAATAATGGTTTTTTTTTACAATGCACCCTCGATGGCCTTTAAATTTGGTTTTTTCCTTGCTCGAAACATTAAACGATTAGGAAAATGCGAAAATTAGAGTATTTTGAGCACTTCGTTCGAATTATCGAAATCATGTATTTATAAAAAAAATATAATAAAAAAATGGCTTAATACCCATATTTGGATACTATACCCTATACGATTAGGAAAATGCGAAAATTAGAGTATTTTGAGCACTTCGTTCGAATTATTGAAATCATGTATTTATAAAAAAATTATAATAAAAAAATGGCTTAATACCCATATTTGGATACTACACCCTATTTATTAATTATTAGAATCTATTCATCACATTTATTAAAATAAATAAGCCAAATCTGGCCACCAAAATAAAGTCAATTTACCATAGCTTTGAATGTACAGCTCCGGCCAAAATGTTTGTCACCTCACCAGATACGTTCGTCTTCCTTACAATACTCGGCTTCAGCATGCATTAGTTTCCTCGGTAACGTAGGCACTAATGTGCTGGCGGAGGGATCGTCCATTATGTTGTTCGCTAGCAACAACGGGTAGGGTTCTGATAGCAGCGAGAGAACTGTGACGTGTTTAAAGTGAATATTAAAGTTTTCATAGAAAACGAATGGCGGACTAATATTATGGCTTTCGTAATAGATAATAAAAAACTATGTGCGATAGGTGGAAGTGATAATTTTTCCTGAAATACTAATCGAGATGCAGGGATGAGAATGACGTAGTCAAACGTCATCCTCATCTCTGCATCTCGATACTGAAGACAATGCCTCGTGCCATCACGAAAGAAATTAGAGATTTGGTAATCCACCATAGAGAAAATGGTGTTTCGGTGAATGAAATTGCTGAAATGTTGGACATCAGTAGGAGAACAGTTATTAGGATATGCAAATGTCCAGCAGAAAGATGCACGTTGTCGCCATTTAAATCAACAGGCAGAACCAGAATTATGCAAATGTCCAGCAGAAAGAGGCACGTTGTCGCCATTTAAATCAACAGGCAGACCCAGAGTTTTTCTCTATGGTGGATCGATGAATAAATTTATATTGAAAAAGCATTTATTGCCAACTTGTTTCTATGTTATTATTTATACATTGTTAAAATTACACAATACAAACTAATCGTTTGAGATTTACATATATAATTCGATAGTTGTATTTGGGTGGTGGTATCAAGAAATGGTCTCTCATTGGCAGAAATTTATTGATTACTAGGGCAATTGTATGGAGAAAGATTATACAGATATCAAAAATAAACTTGTAGAAAATTACCCATTTTTGTTTTGTTCAATTAACTATATCCATTTTCAAATAAAAAAAAAATAGGAGGCATTACTTTTCAGAATACCCTTGTCAAAATATTTTACATAAAATCAAATTTATATGAATTTATTTAACTTATATATACTTTTTATTTTAATTTATACTTATATTTGGATTTATGTAAATTAAGGAGCTCTTGTAAAGGTAAAATATAAATAAATATTTTAACAATTTGCAATTTTTAATTCAAGCTTTAATACTTAATTTACTCAATCAACAAATTATTAACAAATTTTTATCTAACAAAAATTAATAGAATCTACAAACTCTATTCATTATTTAGTTATTGTTTTTAACAGTCTGATATAAGTTCTTTATATTTAGAATATGATAGAAAAATATTTTATATAAAATTTATAAATGCCTGATATGGTATCATATAAAACCAGCACCACATCAAATACATTTTTAATTTCCATGCAACTTTTGAGCTCACACATTATAATTTGGATTTTTTGGTTGAGATTGTTGTTTAAAAACATATATTGTGTTTATGCATCCAATAATAATAGAAATCAAACTTTGCCAAAAATCCTTAATCTCCCAAAGATAAAAGTTACATGTGATTATTACAAGAAGTAATATAGAAGAGATCACTTTTCTTCTCTGAATTTTATACATCATCTGATAAATCTGAAAATGATTAAATATAAAATAAATATTTACACTGAAAAATAAAAGTTATAATAATATTATATTACATATAGTATTAATTATAATAAACAACTTTTATTATTGCATATAATTATGACCTATGTAAGTAGAGCTGTAACTAAGGCTTTTCAATCTTGAGGCAAAATATTGAATTGCAATCTTCTGCCTCTTCCAAAAACACTAAATAACTTTTTAATTTTTTGCACCAAAATATAACAAGAATGGATCATTATTATATAATACTATTTGTAGATATTTCCATATTAAGAAAGCAATTTTCTAATAAAATAATATTTATTCACATGTACAGTTCGTTCCATAAAGTTTGTCACCCGCTTCGCAGGAGCTGAGCTTATCGGAAGTTGATTGGTTAAAAAGTCTGTCAGTTCGAATCTGCATAGTGGAAGCTAAAAATGGACGTGTCCGTTCTGATAAAGAATAGGGGTGAGGTATACGAATGAGATGGGTCGATTACAGCGCTCTGAACTGAAAAGACTAATCGCTCACTATTTCAAGCAAGGCAGACTTTCTAGTTATGAATTGAGTAAATAACACTCTGTAATATCATTTTTTAAATTTTGAATATTGGTAATTATGAGGATGATATTTACAGATTTATTTTTTTAAATTCTAATATGCTAATATAAATATACCGTATTTGTTTGCTGCCATATACAGTATATATATATATTATATAAATCTCATTGGTTTGTAAGTATTGTAAGGAAGCCGAACATCTTCCGTTTAGGTGACAAACTCTTTGGAAGGAACTGTACATAAGTAAGTCAATATATAAATCACAAATCCACATAGTCCATTTAAAATTCAACCATTTAAAATTCAGCATGCATTTTTTGCTGGTAGATAGCAGTACTAATGGACAAAAAAGCAGAACTAACACTATATTTCTGCATGCCACAATTACTTCAACTATTTAACAGGGAGATTGTATATAAGAAAAACAGTATGCAGGTGAGCATTTTTTGCTGGTAGATAGCAGTACTAATGGACAAAAAAGCAGAACTAACACTATATTCCTGCATGCCACAATTACTTCAACTATTTAACAGGGAGATTGTATATGAGAAAAACAGTATGCAGGTGTGCATTTTCTGTAGATCAAAGAATTGGCCACAGGAAATTCATGAAGAAATGCTTCCAGTTTATAGTGGAAAGTGTATGTCAAGAAAACTTGTATATAATTGGATCCAGAATTCAAAAATGGACAAACAAACAAGAATCAAGACTGTGGAGGTTGCATCTAAGGATATAATACTGCATGGAGAAGATGATCTGTGCTGATTGGCATCTGTCAATAGATGACATAGCTGGCAGTATGGGTTGCTCTCATAGAACTGCCTAAAATTCCATAAAGTCTGCACATGACAGGTCCCATGCCAAGTTGTCTGCCAAATACAAAATGAACAGAATGGGCATATATATGCAGCATCTTACATGATATCATACAGAAGGGAAAGACTTCATTACATGAATCATAGGTCCACCACTTTCAATCAGAATAAAGTGTGCCTTCATGGAATGGAAATATCCCTCCTCCAAAAGCTCTCTTAAGCTTTTTATCTTTATATATATATGTATACCTGATAGTAGGAGTGATAGAAATTTCCATCTCTGACCACTGGTATATAAACTTCAAATTTGTCATCAAAGTAATATTTAGATCAAATCCAATAAAAAAATAAATAAATCAAAAATTCTGAAAATTTTAATGGCTCCAAAAAATTGAAAATAAAAAAAATCTTTTTGATTATAGATATTATATCATCTATTGTACAATATCTATCACAATTCAACAATTCTTTTCTTTTAATATTATTAAGTTTATTTTAATTATTAACTTTAAATATTCTATTTTTATGATTAAAAATACTTAAAGAAGAACGAAGCACTATTTAAATGAAAATATGATTAATGTTTTCATTAATTACCTGCCTTCATAATTTGAAACATATTTGTTAGATGATCTCATGAGATGACGTTTTTATAATAATATCATAATAGCAATCAACTGATACATTTACATAAATATTTCAAGGCTCATGGATAGTGCCTTGAAAATTTAATAGCATAACCAGGATGGCAAAAGTGATTATACTGCAAAATATGGTAAAAAATGGCATGGAATTTGGGAGTCTTGATGAAAATATATCCTTTGTTTATATATTTTAGTTGAAATTTAGGTTTTTCATTAACTGAAGAAGGTTGGATTATTATTAAGATTTGAAGTAATATTGTACTTCTATGATGGATCACAAGACCAAAAGATCGCATCACTTGTTATTATATTAAGTCATTATGATGTCCAACATATGACATCATTATGTCGTCCAATATCCACATCATAATTATATTTGTGTGACATTAACACAAATTTGGGTGTAAAAATTTGGAATGGGCTATGAGAAATTTGGTAGTCTTATTAGCAATGGCATTACTAAGGGTGCGACCTGCACCGGGTGACACCCAATGTTTTCAAACATGTGTTAAAAAATTACATTTTAATTCAAAAACCTTCCCACTGAATTTGTCTGAATTGTATTGTGTTCCTTATTTCCTTTTTAGTTGCTGTATACTTTTTTTTTCAGATGTGTGTATAAAATCAATTTTAATTTGAAAATGTTTGACTTCTTATAAATAATATGATTTTGCTGTTTCTTCGCACATAACAGAATACAGGTAAATAAATTTTAAAAAATATTATATACAAGTAGACCTCATATTATACGGATTCTGAAAATGCGAATTCGTGTAATCTGACAGAAAAGTTGTTAAAGTTGTCATGGAAATGAAATAAACATTGTTTGGTTTTTATTATAATCAATGGATATTTCAAATAATTATTATGTCAAATGTTAAATTTATCCTATGTGTTATATGAAACTGTTTATAATGTTGTATGAATACTCGTCGCAATTTTTCATTGAATTATAGGGGAGAATGTTATATGGGAGTTTATTGTAGTGTGGAAGAAGAGGTAACACCATGAATTACTGCACTGGGTGACACTAATGCTAGGAACATCACTGCTTATTAGAAATTGGTAAAGTCAGGGTGCAATATTGGCTAGCATCATAATCATGCAACAAAAGGATGACATCACAGAATAAGTAATGATTGTATTGTCATAATAGAAACTGATGTTATCTAATAAAGGAGAGTATAACAATGAATATGATTATCAATAAATTTCTAAGAACATTCAGTACCTAATGGTGGATATTTAATAATTTATTTTTCTTAATTTAAGATTATTTCTTGAATTTGAACAATTTATTTTAGTATTTGTGGCTAACCTCTTTGTGTAAATTTATTATTATCTGTTCTTGGTTTAGGACTTTTACAGTTTTATGATCTGTATTTCATCAAAAAATACAAACTTTTCTCACAAACACCAAAGGACATTTCTAATGTTTTTTAATTGTGATTTTGTAAAAAAATTTTTAAAATTTTCACTGGCAGTTTTAAATTTTATTTATTCTCTATTATTATGGTCAATTGTAAATAAATATTTTGCCATTAGAAGAATCCATCCTGACAATGAAATACAGGTATTTCTCAGTTTACAAGTTTTTTTATTCAAGTATAAAGTATTAACAAAATTGAAAATATGAACATTAATTGCAATAAATAAATATTAAACATTCATAGATACAGCATTTCAAAGTACAGATAGGCCTCGATTAGTGCGACTTAAAAAATTGATACCGTTATTCGGTTAGTGCGAGTTGTAAACACAGATCAGTCTTACTAACAAAGCTCCTTTTATGATGTCAATTAACAAATTACCGTTAATTTTCGGTTAGTAAAACCGGAC
>AYEL01081485.1:0-34515 GCA_000484575.1 Olivierus martensii | reverse complement strand
GGTAGACTCTTAAGTAGACGCAGACTTGCCAGACTCACGACGATAGATAACTGATTCTCATCACGCTAGTGTTGCCGAATACAGTATTGTTATGTATTATTTATCAACGATGATATTTACTTATAATTTTACTAAAGAATGGATGTTTATATTAGTGCGGCGACAGTGTGTCGACGATGTGTATGTAATAAGACGATAAGAAACGACCCGTTCCATTGTGTTAGTCCGTATTGTCTTGTAGAAAAGTTTAACCTGAAAAATTACCGGTACAATAAAATGTTGTTATAATTTTTATATAAGGATTTTTTTAAGAAAGCACACAAGTATTAGCTTACGTAATGTTGTCATATTTTCGAAAAATCCCTAAAATATATCAAAAATTGAAAATACCTTTTCTGCTACTGTCTCAATTAAGCGTTTAAATTATGTATTAGTTTATTAGTTTAGTTTTTGTTCTTTGAGATTTAGCCCAATTACGCGGCTGTCCCAGTTAAGCGGAATCCACTGTATATGAAAATGTAACTAGACAGTTACGACGAAACATTTTCCATTATTCATTAGTTCAGTTTATGTTTGTTTAACTCGATAGATAAGGAAATAAATAAAGCAAACAGACTAGTAGCAGTATCAGTTCGATATTCGATTTCTCATAATTAAAACATTCAAAAAATAATATTGCGCTTTTAGGAGTTGACGCAAAAATCAAATTTTCTAATCAAAATTATAAACAGGAAGAAAGATAAAATTTTTTCATGAGATGAATACTCGTTCCCTTTTTAATCTAATTTATTAGATTAAAGGTGATTATTTAATGGAAATGAATGTTAAAAGAGAGATGAATAAATATTTAAAAGCAAATTATCCAGGAATGTAAACTCTTCTGGCAAAGATTTTGTTTTTATCTATAGTTTTGGGTGAAAATCGGTACTAATACCAAAACATTAAGAATTTTTGTGTACGGATGACAGTAACTTTTGAATATTCAAGAGTCGTAGACATCGGATAGAATACATACAACTGAAGATGAAAATTATAATTAGTAAATATGACTTTGCATTTTTCAAAAATTTCTTCTATTTCTTGGACTAATAGAGAAAATCTCTAATAATATATTATACAACGTAACAGATTTATCGCTACTCGATAAGATTAAAAATAACTTTAAATATTAACTTTTCATAAAATAATTGGTGCAGGAGTAGTTGGCTAGTTCATGTCTTCTTTTCCTGTTTTCTTAGACTCAAACTTAGAACGTAAACCGTATATTGTACAGAAAGTGATTCATAAATACAGTTGAGTCTCTATAGTCCGACATTCTATAAACTGCCAGTCCGCCCACTTGAAATTTTCATATCACAACTTGTCGATGTTCGAGAGAGAGAGAAATTGTACACTATTTACTGTAAAATAGTGTATATAATCGGACTAATTTTTAAGTTCAGTACACTGTTTACTATAAAATAATGTTTTACTGTATCAGTGTTTATTATTTATCTTTACATAATGTCACAAATCGAAAAAAGTGAAAAACAAAAACATAAGACATTGGATGCGTTCAGTGAGAGAACAAATCCAATAATAAGAATTCGACCGGTCATGGAACATTGCTTCACATTTATTGAACGTTAGGTGGCAGAACAAATTGGAACAATATGGCTGATAACGCCAAGTTAGGTCTGTTAGTAAGCGAAATATGCGATGACAAACGCTTTTCGTTGATTTTCCATGAAAATCACTCAAAAAAAAAAAATGTACAAAATTTTACGCTTAATTATTAATGATGAAAATTTTAATATATAATTAATAAAAATTCCATTAAAAATATTACAACGACCATTGAACAATTACCATAGAGTTTTAATAAATGCACGATAAATAAAATACTTATCATCTTGTAGTAGTTCATACAATTTTTGTGAAACTTGGATATTTATTTTTTACCGCCGTTAACAACTGTTATGCTTATAAGCTCGCTTCCAACATAGGACGCTGCCATCTTGAAAAAGCTTACGAATCGTAGTTTTGCACAGAGTCAGAACTTGTGGATCCGGTCTGCTATCGATCGCTTGCCACTTGTCGTTCGGTAAAACAGATCCAAAACTTTTATCACGAATTATACACAAGGATACGAACTCCCATAGACATCCATTAAACTCGTTTTAGTGTTGCCCTCTAGTAACTGCACTAGAAATCAACTTTCTTCTTTAAAGCCTGCATTCAGGAGTAAATATGTTGGCTTAATTTTTTAATTCCTTCACCAGCACTTTCTAGATTGAAAATTCTTAATAATTTTGAATGTTTAGAAAGATGATAAACATAGTAAAAATATGCATCAATTCAATTCATACTATACATAACTTGAATTTGTTATAATGATACAGACAGAAGTCACAGGTAAGGGTTTTCGTGGATTCCAATTGCAGATTCAAAACTAGTTTCAATATACAGCACTGAAGATGGATCTATTCCGAGAATTTTTCTGTATAATATTAAATAATTAAAGAGATTTCAAGTAAACAGTATTTTATTTATTAAATTGAGAAAGATTCAATTTCCAACTATACATGTTTACATCATTAAATATTCTTCTATTAAAAAAATAATATTGTTACATATGGAGAAAATTCATATGAAAAGGCAAGATTCTACTTTTCACGGAATCCGATATTTTTGCATAATGTTTATAGTCATATTACTAGTAGTAAATCGCTATATAAATCAATCGCGAAAACGGAACCGATAAATAGCTATATGAAAAAGTACTTATCACAACGAAGTATCGATACCTGTGCGCGACGCCATCTTGAAAGGGATAGTATCTTGCGCGACACTTTCAAGGTGTATAATTATACGAATTCGTTTTATAAGAGAGCGTGTTATACGGAAGTTTACTGTAATACATCTTGAAAGTGTCGCGCAAGAACTATATTCAAACTCCTTAGCAAAAACACTTGATGTATTACAATTACTGTATACATCTTGATGCAAATATACATATTTATTTATTTATTTATCACTACAGGTAAATAAATAAATAAAATAAATAAATATGTAGGGCCTATATTTGCGTCAAGATGTATACAGTAATTGTAATACATCAAGTGTTTTTGCTAAGGAGTTTGAATATAGTTCTTGCGCGACACTTTCAAGATGTATTACAGTAAACTTCCGTATAACACGCTCTCTTATAAAACGAATTCGTATAATTATACACCTTGAAAGTGTCGCGCAAGATACTATCCCTTTCAAGATGGCGTCGCGCACAGGTATCGATACTTCGTTGTGATAAGTACTTTTTCATATAGCTATTTATCGGTTCCGTTTTCGCGATTGATTTATATAGCGATTTACTACTAGTAATATACTAACATATATATATATTATGTTGCTATATATATTTTATGCTGAAATAAATCATGTAAATTTATGGATTTCAGCATAAAATCATATCCTGCATAATCGCAAGAATAATTCCAGGGTTTTTGGCTTTAAAACAAGATGTTTTTCGCAATTGATTTATATAGCGATTTACTACTAGTAATATACTAACATATATATATATATATATTATGTTGCTATATATATTTTATACTGAAATAAATCATGTAAATTTATGGATTTCAGCATAAAATCATATCCCGCATAATCGCAAGAATAATTCCAGGGTTTTTGGCTTTAAAACAAGGTGAAAAACCATAACAGTTTTTCGTCATTACGATGACGGTCACGTGACGTTTTACTTCTCATTCAGCATGGCAACGGTACTTGGTTTATTTACCCATTCTGATGTAAATTTTTCGAAATATCTTCTCAAAAACTCTTCAAATCGGTGCCGCTTTTGCCCGTGGTTCTATTATAATTTTTAACCAGTTTGATGAGATCTATCGAATGGTATCACATTCGGCAATTCCATGAAAAGCAGAATTCAGCCTAGGAAAAGAATAATTTAATACATTTTAAACATTCAAAAAGAATTAGGGTACAATTGTGCCCTTAATGCAGACGGCAAAAGTGGTACTGTTCGATAGCGGGGGTCGAAACACACAAAAAATTCCTAGTCGACTAGGAGTCAAAGGTCAGACGTTTACGAGTTAGAGGCCGAAAGTTCACTGGCGTCGCTCGCGCGCGCAAAAAGTTATGCGCACGCGCTATTTGTTGCGCCACTGGCGCGCGCCTGTTACGCGTGGCGCCATCTATTAGCGACCAAAAAAAAACCAAAAATTTTTATAATCTCACTTCTTTAACTCCACCCTACACTACCTACCGATGTTTGTAGACGTATGATACCTGCTCTGCTTGTCCAGTTTTCCTCATTAGGCAATGTAGAATGGTAATATAATAATTCTAAAGCAGTTACAATTCTCTTTTGTAAATATTTTATTTACTTATGTACAGTTGTGTCTAATGGCTGACATTGTGCTGTACACTTTTCAGGAATTATTACAATTCGTCATTCCAGTCGGTAACAAATCTCCGGTAAAACTTTCATGAAATAATTCGATTTACAGTATTCCTTTTCATTTTTTTTAAATTTGATTTATTATAAAAACTTCCTTCGAACCAAGTAGTCCAGCGTTGCTATGCAAGAAGTGCTGACGTAGCGTTTGCGCTGACTGCCTTATGCCTCGTTTTTCTCTTCCACGTCATGAATGTATCCCGAATTTGATTGTTGATTAATCGCTTACATTTGAATTATATCTCTTAATAATCGACTGATCAAATTATCTATCGATACTATTTTTATTTATAAAGTTTAGTTCCTTTTCGTTTTTACCCAGTTGGCAAGCACCCCTTGTCAGTAATACTTATTTAGAGATCATCATGACAAAAGATTAGAATATAAGTTTATTTCTAAATATTTCTCAAAGTACTGAAGATTTTTTTCAACAAATAAATATTCTTTATGTAAAAAATTGTTACCTTTTAATTTTAAATAATTCACAAAATTTATATAATTAGCAAATCTGCCATAAATATTTTGAGCTATATAACTTTGGTAAGAAATTGCTGGAGACATGTAAGACAAATGCTTACATCTCCAGTAATTCTCTACTGAACAGGAGACAATCTGAAAAGCATACAGGGAATTCCTAATTGCAACAATTTTGTGAAGATTTAAACTTATGGTAATTATAGATAGAAGTCAAAGACTATTCTCCAAAACAATCTTCCAACAAAATATTATCAGAGATCAAGGACTGATAATGTTTTGTTGATCAATAATTATATTAATATATATTAATTAAGGATTATAAAGAAGCCAAGTTGGAAATGCTAAAAATTTATGGACTGTCCACTATCAATATCAATATTTATTATTACACTCCACTTTGTCATGACAAACTTAGTGAACACAATACAAGTATATAAGGATTTTTTATGTATATCAGATCATTGCTCAGGAACTCAAACTTTTATCAATTGCAATGCCAATCATGTAATCAGTAAATTCTATCATTGTCATAAAATTATTACACTCCACTTTGTCATGACAAACTTAGTGAACACAATACAAGTATATAAGGATTCTTTATGTATATCAGATCATTGCTCAGGAACTCAAACCTTTATCAATTGCAATGCCAATCATGTAATCAGTAAATTCTATCATTCACGTTATGCAGACAGTGTCTTGATTTACTAATGAATACAGTTTTGATAAAAGTTGTTGCTATGCTAAACTTGATATAATTATGATTTTAAAGTTTGAGAAAGCTGAAAAACTTAAAAGTACAGGGTGTTTACAAATGATTGGAGTGATTTCATGATTTTTTTATGGCTGTAATATTAAAGATATGCTGATCGAGTTTAAGAGATGTTTGTTCGTGAATTCTTGAATGCTAAATTATGAAAGAAGTGGATTGATCATGCTGGAAATGATGATCAACTGCTGTTATGGCCTCCACATTCCCCTAACTTAACCTCCTGTGGGTTATGTCAAAGTTATGAAGTTTGTGCCTTCTTTACCGGCCAGTCTTTCAGGCTTGTGTATCACATCATCAAGGCTTTCGATCAAATTGATAGAAGCATGCTAAATCAAGTGTAGGATGAACTTGATTACAGAATCACTCAAGGGGCATATCAAGCATCTGTAATTTGCCAAAAAAACTTTGCAATTACATAGAAAAATTCACAAAGTTTTGTGATCATATGTCAATTAATATACCTACAGTGAAATCTTGAAATAACTCCAATCATTTGCCTGTAGAAACAGATGAACTTTTTTTTGTTTAAAAGTACACACACATTAGAATTTAATAAACAACAGATTGTATTTTGGGCTGCAGACCATTCTTTAATGCTGTTTTGATGTAATAATCTCATAGATATCAGTTTTGACAACAATCATAATATGCAATTAAACTCTATTACAAGTCTAAGAATTTTCTATATATGCAAATTTCCTGTAAGATCATGTTTTAACACATTGAAGACTAAAGGAGTTACAGATATAGCTAATTGTGACAGACTGGTGTTTTATGTCTGTCTGTGGCTTTAACAATAAAGCAGCTAGACTGGTTTTTGTGATTTTTTTTTTTTTATAAAAATTTATATTATCTGTTTTTTTGTCCTTGGCCTATTTTTTTAATTTTTACATTTCTTCTGATCTCTATCTTGACCAACCCAGCTTTCAAACAATGGTAACAATTTAAAATCTTTTTATTTTGCAATGAGTATGCTCATTGGAAAATAGAGACTAGAAGAAATGTACAAAAATGAAACTTATAATAAAGTAACAACAAAATGTGAATTTAGAAATTTTTATAATAGTAAATAAAGGCTCTCCTCTACTTATGAATGTGAAATTTCATTTTCAATATTCATGAACTCTTCAATAGTTTTAAGTAATATGATAGTAAAATGCTCTAGCAAGCAATATAATTAATATTAAAAGTGTGAGAGAAGTTAACAAATCTTAATCTTCATTCTTCTAGGGGATTTACATGATTCCAATGATTCTAAACAAGCCAAACTTCCAGTGAGAGAAGTTATACATACTGTCCAACTTATTGCTTATACTCTAACTTACCAATAAACTAAAGCATTTTTAGCAGTTGAGATCACTCCTAAATTTTAATTAGTAGCTAATGTTTTCGGTATTTCCTACTATCATTGAAAGGGTATATATAGGGATCATCACTCGAACCCTGTCCCAAAGGATAGAAGAGCACAGAAAGGACATTGTCAAGGCGAAGTTAACTACAGCACTAGCAACAGAAGTTTACAATAAGGACTTACACATAGAATGGGACAGTGCTGAAATTATAAAACCAGTCCAAAAAGTTAAGCAGGCCCTGACAATAGAAACACTAGAGATACTGAGGAGACAAAAAGAACTTATTGAATGATAGTCCATATTTTTCACCCTTGTTATAATTGTATCCTATTCTCTAGTGTTTCCATTGCTGGTCTAACATTTCATAGCATATACTAAAGTATACCTCGTCAGAAGATTGTGCTTAAGCGTACTGTATATGCTACTGTTTTGTATGTGTTTTATCTATAGAAGTGAAAGATTCTGATTTGAAAAAGGAAATTCTGATTGAGAATACCATTTTACTTTAGCCATAAGTAAAACGGTTAGTGTTCAAACTTATTCAAATTTTATAGCCTGATGATGGTAGGAAATACCAAAAATGTTAGCTACTAATTAAAATTTAGGAGTGATCTCAACTGCTAAAAGTGCTTTAGTTTATTGGTAAGAAGTTATATGTAAATATATTTGTGGTGAATTATCTTTTGATTCCCAATTTATTATAGAAATTGTTCTTTAATATACATTCCTAATATACATGTCTATGTCTATTGTACTAATGAATTTTTAAATTTATTTTTCATCAGAGCTTCTATTAACTATAATAATTTTGAAATTTTTGTATTTTATTGTTTGGGATGGCTCTTCATGTACTCTTTCTACTATTAGAGACTGAGGGTAAATAAATAATATAAAATTACACAGTATTTCAAGATGGTGGCAATTACACTAAAATTTTCTCATTTTTCATTAAAAACTTCTAATTGATCCAAATGTGAATACAGTGGATTCTGCTTAATTGTTGAATATACCCCAGGCCAGGGATGGGAAAGATAGTTCTTACTATCGAAAATTTGTCCTAAACGAGTTCGTCTTAATGAGATTTGACTGTATATATATAGTGGATTCCGCTTAATTGGGATAAATCTCAAAGAAGTCTATATATATAGTAGATTCCAGTTAATTGGGTCAAATCTCAAAGAACAGAACACCAAACTAAGCCACCGGTTAATTGAATTTTAGCGCCTGTTGCTTTTTTGGGCCAAATCTCAAAGAACAGAAACCAAATTATACATACTTTAAATACAATTGGGACAGTAGCAGAAAAGGAATTTTCAATTTTTAATATATTTTAAGAATTTTTCAAAAGTATGGCAACACTACATACATTAATACTTGTGTGCTTTCTTAAAAAATTCCTTTTATAAAAATTATAACAATCACTGTACCAGTAATTTTTCAGGTTAAACCTTTCTACAAGACAATACAGATTAACACAATGGAGCAGATCGTTTCTTATAGCGACACACTGTTGCTGCACTAATATAAACATTCATTCTTTAATAAAATTATTAGTAAATATCATCGTTGATAAATAATACATAATTTGATATATATTAGGGATTTTTTGAAAATATGGCAACACTACGTACACTAATACTTGTTGTATGCTTTCTTAAAAATTCTTATATAAAAGTTATAATCACTTTATTGTACCAGTAATTTTTCAGGTTAAACCTTTCTACAAGACAATAAAAACTAACACAATGGAATAACATCATTTTATTGTACCAGTAATTTTTCAGGTTAAACCTTTCTACAAGATAATACAGATCAACACAATGGAACAGGTTGTTTCTTTGCGTCCTATTACATATACATCATTGACACACTGCCGCCGCATTCCATTCTTTAGTAAAATTATAAATAAATATCATCGTTGATAAATAATGCATAACAATTAGTAAAATTATAAGTAAATATCATCGTTGATAAATAATATATCTTTAGTAAAATTATAAGTAAATATCATCATTGATAAATAATACATAGCCTTTAGAAAATTATAAGTAAATATCATCGTTGATAAATAATACATAACAATACTGTATTCGGCAACACTAGCGTAATGAGAATTAGTTATCTATTGTCCATGAATGTGGCAAGTGCCTCTACTTAAGAGTCTACCGATACTTTACCTAGCGATATTCATTTACAGTATCAATTTTATTTAAAAGTTTTAAATCTTTGCCAAGATGCCAAGAAAGGATTTTACACTTTCGAGTAAAATTGCTTTGCTGGATAAAATTAAAAGCCAGCCATTTAATACAAGCCATGGTAGACTTGCTGAAATAAATCAATATCTAACATAGTGCATCTCCTACAACGAGAAAATCAGCCGTGTGAGGAGTGGGTATTACAGAAAAAATCAATATCTAACATAGTGCATCTCCTACAACGAGAAAATCAGCCGTGTGAGGAGTGAGTATTACAGAAAGAACGGATTCCCGGAATTTCTCCGGGAACATCCAAATGAAAGCGTGATGGAAAGGATCCAGAAGTTGAAGAAGCATTAGATCAATGAATTTCTGTAGTTAGCAGGTGAGGTGTGAATATCAGCGACCCAGTGTTGAAGAAGTCGGAGATCACTAAAAAGCTAATAATTAGGTACCTATATTAAATGATTTATTTTTTTACCTATTATTTATTTACCTACGAATTACATATTTTATTTTAGAATTTATTATTACTTTGTTTAATTGGGGCAGCCGCTTAATTGGGCCAAAATGGCTTAGTCCCAACGTGTCCCAATTAAGCAGAATCCATTGTAAAGTCATTTCAGTATTTTTGGAGTCAAAACAGCAACAACATCTGAGTTCAGGTTGTTTGTATGAATATAACTAGAGAAGCACCTGTTATCATTTTTTACTTGAAATGTATTAAATCCTGTAATAATTAGGATTAAATAGAAAACAAAAATGAAATTTTATAAAAATTTCGTGATATTGCAATACAGATAAACCAATGCAAAAATTGCATGGAAAACTGATCCATACAACATACATTGTTTGGGACTGCATGTGTAATTTATTACCTCCAATAGATTATATAGAACTGGACTTATATATGTGAATTCTTCAAGCAAAATAACACATTAATCTTCTGATTAAACTTTTAAGCATATGGCAGTTATGACAGATATACACACAAAAATTTGATTTTGCAGCATTAATAACTTGGGACAGTTGTTTCAGAATGAATTCTGTGACTATAATTTCAAAATTCAGTTATGAGAATGTTTTTTATTGTTTAAAGTTTTACAAATACTGAATCAAAAATTGTTTGAAATCAAATTTAAAATTTATTAAATTTTGTATATTTAGGTATTTCCTCCATCATTTAGAGAATTACCAAAACCAAGTTTGGAATTGTTTGATTTAGATGAAGCATTTAGTTCTGAAAAAGCTAGAATTGCTCAACTCACTAATAAATGTACAGATAATGATTTGGAATATTATGTTCGGGAATGTGGTGAAATAATGGGAATAACAAATAAATTGTCTACTGGTCATCGAAATGCAAAACATATTCTCGAGTACATATTTACTCAAGTTGTTGAATTCAAAAAAATAAATCAGGTATATTATAAAATACATTAGACATTAAAAAGAATCATTTATTACATAATTGATTTTTTTAATTACAGGGTCAAGACATAGAACCAGATTTGAATGAGGCTACCTGAAGACTCAATATGTGTATATATTACTTGTCCAAAGTTTTAGTTATATATAACATTGATGCACTTTTTTTGAAATCCATTTTGTATATTTAATACCTAAATATACAAAATCCATCCATGGTTATGTATATATATTTCACTGAACAAACATACTCATCACAAACTGTAAAATATAGATTTTTCTTAATAAATAATAAATGAATCTTTTTGTCAGAATGCTTATTTTCAGTTTTAGATTATTAGCTGATCACATAAATTCATCAGAATCATTGTCATTGTCACTGTCCTGGAAAAAGAAATCATGAATCAAAATTTCATTTTATTGATACAGGAATACCTTGTATAGCATGGTTAATTTTGTTTTTTTGCATATTTTATGCCCCTTTCCAATCGGAGATTACTGAGGAATGGGGCCAGTTCCCTCTGTATTCATGGGCTGTACCCACTCCTGTGGAGGGGGGCTGGATGGTGAAGGACAGGGATTGCCGGGCCAGGCCCAGCACCCTGAAAAAACCCCGGACCAGACCCAGGTCCTCCTCATGGCATGCCAACAGCATTACCATTTGGCCATCCAGATGTCTGGTTAATTGGTCCACACTATGCAAAACTGCATTGTTAGAGGCCTATTTATATTGGATTTCAATTTAAATTTGTTTATTATAAAGATTTAGAATAAAAAAAATAAAATAAATACTTGCATGGCATGCCAACAGCATTACCATTTGGCCATCCAGATGTCTGGTTAATTGGTCCACATTATGCAAAACTGCATTGTTAGAGGCCTATTTATATTGGATTGCAATTTAAATTTGTTTATTATAAAGATTTAGAATAAAAAAAAATAAAATAAATACTTTTAACTAAATAACAAAGAAAATCATTTTAAACTGATATAAAAGTTGTAGAAAACATTAGGACTCATCATTGAATTCTCAAGTACTATTTTAGCAAACAGTGCCATTCTCATGAATTTTATAATTTCAAGTTTCTTGTCTAATGTCACCACTTGAGTTTTTTTGTTACTCCAACAGTGTTTTCTTTGTTTTGTCTCTTCACTCATACTTAAATAATAAAATAATATTAAATACTAATATTAATATAAATAAAAAAATGCTGTGGGGAAAGAATGTCTACATGATAGCCATATGAAAATTACTGCATAAACGTGGTTCTCGACTGTCACCTGCGTTCTTTCGGGAGGGCACTGATCAGTGTTGCCAATGTTGATATGTGTAATAATCAACCTCCTTGGTAATAATAAAAACTGCATTGTTCAAAACTGTGCTATGCAAGGTATTCCTGTAATTATATTAAGAAATTAAAAAGGATCACTTAATACTTATATGGATGCAAATGATTTTTAGAAAATCAATTTTTTTTTTTATTTAAAATTATTACTTTATAAATTAACCAATTCAAAAACTGCTTATTACCTTATAACGCACAGTTCAATACCATCATAGCACATTATAGCAGTTAAAAAGAAATAAGTTTTATTAAACGAAAATTAAAAACGTTTTCGGTATTTTTATCATACCATCATCAGTTACAATAAAAATTATATTTTTTATTGTAACTGATGATGGTATGATAGAAATACCGAAAACGTTTTTAATTTTCGTTTAATAAAATTTATTTCTTTTTAACTGCTATAATGTGCTATGATGGTATTGAACTGTATATTACTTTATAATTTATTTATTAAAACATATACAAGTATCCCTTAGTTTACAAAGGTTACCAGGATTTTAAAAACTGTAAAGTGAAAATTCATTTCCCATTAATTCCAATATAAAAATTTTTAATTCATTCCTGAATACCAGAAAGTTGCCATCATTTTACCTATTGATGTTAAAGCATTTCAAAATCATTAATATAAATATAATTTTGTAAACAATTGTATTATAGTATATATAAGATATTACTTGCCATTTGACTTTGATAAGTTTATTGTCTTATTAAACAAATTCATAATGATTCAAATTTTCATTAAATATTGTCTTAAATTTATATAATTCTCAAAAATCTATTCTGCTAAATTATTGGCAAAGTATCAATAAATTAAATTTTTTGAAAATTAGTTTTTTTAAAATAATTATAGATTTTATTAAAAAATTAATAATAATAGAAACAAAACAATTTACTTATTTAAATCATTACATTAGTTAGATTTAGTGTCTTCCAATAGAACAAAAATTTATCATTTTTCAAATTCATATACAGATAAAAAATATTCAGTATTAGAGATTTATACAACTAGAATAATGAAATTTATCATTTTTCAAATTCATATACAGATAAAAAATATTCAGTATTAGAGATTTATAAAACTAGAATAATAACTACAAGTATTGTATTATGTAGTTGTAAAATCATTGAAAAAAGCAATAAATATATTATAGATATTTGTAGTATCAGTATAAGTCAAATGCTGAATTTGATACCAAATCCTCTAGTGAAAATGAAAGTGAATTTTTTCTTAAAATCAATGGTATACATAGTAAATTTGATATATTTGTTACTATCTGTGAAGAAAACAAGAAAGAGAGCATTGATTCAAACAAATTACAATGGATAATTGATTGTCTATCAAATATTTTTTTTTTTTTAATAAAAGCAAAAAATTTTCTTCTTCAAAAAATAATAATAAAATAAAATAAAATATGCTATATTCTTCATTAAATCAAAAACTTGTAATCTTTTTTTTTTTTTTTTTTTTTATAAAAGCAAAAAATTTTCTTCAAAAAAAAAAAATAATAATAATAAAATAAAATATGCTATATTCTTCATTAAATCAAGAACTTGTAATCAAAGGGATACCTGTACTTAATAGCTTCAAAAAACAAATTTGATTTTTTGTAATGAACTCTGCCTAGTTATTTCTTGCAAATCAGTCGTTTTACTATTGCACTGTAATATATGCAATTGATTTAAAAGTTAAAACATTCAATTTCTTGTAAGTTTTAGCAAGAAAAAATTTAAATGGGGTTTTCCCCACTATTAAAACATAACATTAATTATTAATATATACTTGTAATATTTAATTAACATAAAAAAATTTTTTGTTATAATCGCTATATTTTGTAAAAAATTATTCTAAAGATGATAAATTTGATTTTGATAGCAAACAAGTCATCATTAAACAAAATATGAAGAATGATTATTAAACATTTATTGAAAATACAAATTTAAACCAAATTATGTACAAGGTCATGTTCAATAAAATGGTCAGATAAGAGTAGCTTAATATATTTGTACATTAAGCTACTGTTAGCAGGCTGATTTACTGAACACAGCCTAGGACTTTGTACTTTGTATAAATATAATACTTAGTTATATTTATGATAATAGTTAATACTTTTATATTAACTATAATCATATTTCAAAATAAATATTAATTTTAACTCAACTCACTTTATTAGATTTCATATATTCTGGTTTCATTAGTGACGAATAACATCTAGAATATTTAAATCAGATATTAATAAAATACAAAATAAATCAATATACAAGATGTTCTCATTAATTTCTGGGAGAAAAAAATATTTAAATATTTAATATTCATGTTGTTATAATATAAAAGATTATTTATCTGGTAACCAAGCAAGCAAAAATCATTTATTCATCTGCTTTTAATTTAAATCATCTAGTGCATTTATATTACGGATATTTATAAAGAACAAAGGAAATGGAGAACAGACTGATTGAGGGAATTTTGGAATTCCCTCAATCAGCCTGTTCTCCAGATATTGCATTTAATGAGGATTTCCTTTTTCCAAAATTAAAATCATCTTACAAAGGAAGGATATTTGACACTGCAGAAATCATACAGAAGGAAATGATGAAAATTTTAAGATCTCTAACAGGTGATTTTGAAATTTGGAAAAAAGACGGATAAAATATATAGAAGCAGCAGACTTATTTTGAAGAATATTAAAGGTAATTTTGTTACATTTGTCTTTATTACTGGTAAGTCTTGGGAATTAATAAACACACCTTATATATTTTTAATATATTAAATATATATATAAATTATTCTAAAGATGATAAATTTGATTTTGATAGCAAACAAGTCATCATTAAACAAAAGATGAATAATTATTAAACATTTATTGAAAATACAAATTTAAACCAAATTATGTACAAGGTCATGTTCAATAAAATGGTCAGATAAGAGTAGCTTAATATATTTGTACATTAAGCTACTGTTAGCAGGCTGATTTACTGAACACAGCCTAGGACTTTGTACTTTGTATAAATATAATAGTTATATTTATGATAATAGTTAATATTTACGAGTTACGACTAGAACTGACAGATTGCATCATGCAAACAACGCAGAGGGCGAGATGCAAGATCACGTGGTGTAATAAGTATTACGAGTTACGACTAGAACTGACAGATTGCATCATGCAAACAACGCAGATGGCGAGATGCAAGATCACGTGGTGTGGGATGTTGAGTTCGCCTTTTATATCCACACCTCTATTGCACTTAGTCAATGGTTGCTGTTTTTCAAACCGTGTTTTTGTATGGTTAAGAAGGCTAAACTTGATAAAAAACCTAGCAGGATATTCTGTGGCGTCATGGGAACTGAATGGGGAGAAAAAATTTTTTTGATCCAATGTTGAGTTCGCCCTTCGTATCCGCAACGCCTCATATAATTTCATAGCATTTCCAATTGTCAACTTATAAACAATTATAGATTTTAAATATATTATTAAATTTACATGGGATTTAAGTTTTCTATGAAAGTTTTTCATATTAAGTTACAGTAAAACCTGTCTAAGCTGGAATCCCAAGGGACCAGAAAATTTTTTCATCTTACAGTTTTCCAGCATATACAGGTTTCACTCTGGCATAAAAAAAAAAAACATTTAATGCATTTACAATACATTGTTATTGGAATAATACCCCGACTTACATAAATTCAGAGAGATGTAATTTCTCATCCTTCTCTCCCTCCTTGGCATCTCCACCTTGTTATGGCAAGAGAGCTTGCACGTTTCAATAATCCTGAGAGCTAGGCCGGCTGTAGCTTTGCTACTGGTAGGGTCTCCCATGCCAGACAGGTCAAAGGTAAGGAGCCAGACTAAGAGAGTGCCCTACCCAAACTAAGGTGTAAGGTATCGTGCCGAGAGTTCAGTGGCACTAGGGTAGTAAAAGATATAGTAACGTTAACGACCCCTTCAGGGCACCAGGCGAAACCCTGTCGTAGTTAGCCTTCCGCCCATATTGGAGGATAACCAGGCGGTGACTCTGTGTTTCCTCCAGTTTGTCCTTTTGTTATGGATAATACTTCTGCTTCTCTGCCCCTCTGTAGGGATGGTGGTCCTGGTACCGCATCTGAGGGAGCCAGGATTACTGGTTTGCCCCAGGATGGGATGGTGGTGCAGTCTCCTGGAGTTAATATTGCTTCCAGGAGTAAACCTAGTCCACAAAAGGCATGTTTGTCTGGAGCAGCTAGGCGAAAGTGGAAGAGGGCTAGGAGGGAAGCTCTGGTACCAGTGGTTCTCAGCTACCGGGCGGCTCTTCCCAACTAGCTTCCTTGTCTGATTCTCCTGCTGATATCCCTGGTGTTGGCAAGAGAACCAGATCTGTGATGTCTATCCCCCTCTTCTGAGGAGGTGAGGCCTGCTAAGAAGTCCCAGGACTTTCAGCCTGGGTCATATTTGGAAGCTTTGGCTTCTCTTCAGTTGGCCATCATCAAGGAGGGTTATCCAGACTCCAAGATGGTGGCTAATGAGATTGATCTTATTTTGGGAAAGATCTTGAGCAGTGTGGATAGGATCACTTCTGGGAGACCTTGCTTGGTGGCTAATGAGATTGATCTTATTTTGGGAAAGATCTTGAGCAGTGTGGATAGGATCACCTCTGGGAGACCTTGCTGCTGCTCAAGGGCTTTACCTTGGACAATAGTGCACTCATTTATACTTGTATGAATAAGTTCACCTATCAGTGGCTCACCCAGCTTTTGGATGGGTATACTCTTGGACAGGGGATTCATTTAAGGGTTATCCCTGAGAAGATCCTACCCAAGCCTGTGAAGGTGGCTTATCGCACTGCAGATATTTATATGCAGGATGCGAGCCAACTTTTAGCTCGACTCCAGCTCAGCTTTTGGATGGGTATACTCTTGGACAGGGGATTCATTTAAGGGTTATCCCTGAGAAAATCCTACCCAAGCCTGTGAAGGTGGCTTATCACACTGCAGATATTTATATGCAGGATGCGAGCCAACTTTTAGCTCAACTCCAGAATTCAACCCAGGGTTCAAGACTGAAAACTGGAGGATCTTGGGTCATAGTAGGGACGCTAAAGGTCAGCGTTTAATTCTGATGGTTGATTTGCTTTGGTAAAGGCCATCAAAGTGGCCAATTTTAAGGGCTTTTCTGTGATCAATCATGGGACCTTTAAAGTACTTTCGGATCCTAATTCCAAGTCTGGGAGACCGATAGCTTCGGTGATTGCTCCTGCAAAGGGACATGAACTGGTCAGGCTCACCAATAAGGATCAGGCTTCCGGGGGTACCACTGGACCCTCCGACACCCAGTCAACGAAGGGGGTATGGATCTTTGCCCACCTTAGGCACCTGTAATGTCATGGGTCTGAGGGTGATTCAGATCAACCTCCAGCATTCCCGAGCTGCTTCTGCCCTTTTGGGTCGGCTGCTCTTGAGGGGCTGTTATGACCTTACTCTTATTCAAGAGCCGTGGCACTATAAGGGCCGAATACAGGGGCTTCGTTGCAAGGAAGGTAAGTTGTTTTCTTTTACTTCTTGTACTTCTGATAGTGGTCCTCAGACTTGTGTTTTCATTAGGTATAACATACATGTTTCACCTGTCTGGGATTTCTGTTCTACAGATCTTACTACTGTTCGGGTGAAGCTTGATGAGGGGTACTAGTAGGGAATTTATTGTTTCCTCTGCTTATTTCCCTTATGATAAAGACAATCTTCCACCAACATCTAAGTTCAGTCTTTGGTGGAATTTTGTCAAAAGAATCATTTTGATTTATTGGTTGGTGTCGATGCTAAATCTCATCATGAGGTTTGGGGTAGCAAAGGCATCAACTGAAGGGGGAGCACCCATTGGAGTTTCTGATGGGTATTAACTTTTTTTTTTAAACAGGGGTAATGAACCTACTTTTGCTGTTGTTAACAGAAGGGAGGTCATTGACCTAACATTAGGGACTCGGGTATATTTCTGACCTAATTGAGAACTGGCATGTGTCTGGTGAGCCTTCTTCTTTGGATCACAGATATATTTGCTTTAATTTACAGAGTATGGCACCTAGTCAACACAATGTTACATATAGAGACCCTCGGAGAACTAATTGGGCTTCCTTTAGAGAAGACCTTAGATTTAACCTGGGGGATATACAGAGCAAATTTTGCTCGGTGTTGGATTTAGAGATGACTGTTGACCAGATTCAACAGGCAATTCTCTTATCCTATCACCACAATTGTCTTGTCAGGACTACTCACTCATCAAGGCAAGTTCCTTGGTGGAATGAATGACTGGGCAGTCTTAGACGTAACATTAGGAGGCTTTTTAATAAAACTAGTGGGCGGTCTTAAACGTAATGTTAGGCGGCGTTTTAATAAAGCTAAAAAATTGGGACACATATAGGAGTGCTCTCACTGGTTATAATAAGGCCATTAAAAAAGATAAAAAGTCTTCCTGGAAATGGTATTGTCAGGGAATTACGGATAAACCTGAGGTATCCAGACTTGTGAAGATAATGTCTAATGGAAATTTTTGTAGGGTTGGTTCTCTTAAGCTGCCTGATGGCAGTACAACTAGTACCTGCAGGGATTCTTTAAAGGAAATTTTTCAGGTACACTTTCCTGGGTCTATTTTGATTGAGAATTCATTCTTCTTGCAGATGCAGTCTGACCTTGATGGACATAATTATCATGCCACAAGGGAGGATTGGCGCCTTGTGAGGGGGGTGATTTATAGCCCATCTAATATTAGACTGATTAGTGTGAGGGGGATGATTAATCAATCTAATATTAAATGGGCTATAAATGTCTTTAAGCCTTTTAAGTCAGCGGGACCAGATGGCATTTTGCCAGTGTTCTTACAACGGCATTGATGTTCTGGCCTCTCCTCTTTGCCGTGTCTTTCGGGCCTGTTTGGCTTTTGGCTATGTTTCATGGTCCTGGAGGCAGGTAAGGGTTTCTTTTATATCTAAGCCTGGACGTAATTCTTATACCGAGGCTAAGTCTTATCGTCCGGTCAGCCTGATGTCCTTTTTATTGACGACATTGGAAGGTATGTTAGGGATCGGGCCTTGTCTAGGACCCCCTTTTGTCGCAGTCAATTTACCTATCAATCTGGCAAATCGACTGAGCATGCTCTTCATGAGGTTGTTTCGCTCATTGAGAGGGCTATTGGGTACAAAGAGATTGTCCTTGGTGCTTTCTTTGATATTCAAGGGGCTTTTGACTCTACTTCTTTTGAGCAAGGCTAATTTGCTCAAAAGCCTTGCTGAAACCTTTGCAGGCCAGTCTTTGAACTTGGAAAGATTCAAAGGCTGGCCTGTTTGGGCATCACTGGGGCTATGAAGACTGCTCCCACTGCTCTCTTGAAGTTCTCTTGTGCATTCCTCCTTTGTATTTATTTGTTGAGGCAAGTGCCCAGGAGGGCTATTATAGGCTTCATTCTTCTGGGAGAGGGATTTCTTGGACTCATAAGGTGGAGCATTTGTCTTTTGAGTGGGACAGGTTACACTGTAACATTCTTGGGATGGTTAAGGATTACATGGTTCCTAGATTTAACTACTTCTGGTCCTTAACTGTTGTTTTTCCTAATTTGGAGAGCTGGGGAGGGGGAATTTGGGACCAGTATCAAGGGTGGTTTGGTCTGGTTTTAAGGACGGTTCTAAAACCACTACTGGTGTTGGGATGGGGGTTTACTACAAAGGGACGTGGATGCTTTATTCCTATTTCCTTTGGCAGTTTGTCACTGTCTTTCAGGCAGAAGTCTTTGCTATTTCTGCATGTGTTAGTATTAATCTTGATAGGGATTATATTTTTTGCTATTTCTGCATGTGTTAAAATTAATCTTGATAGGGATTATGTTGGTAAATTTCTGAATGTGTTAGTATAAATCTTGATAGGGATTATGTTGGTAAACTAGATTCTATTTCTGCATGTGTTAGTATTAATCTTGATAGGGATTATGCTGGTACATATGTGTGTTAGAATTAATCTTGATAGGGATTATGTTGGTAAATTTCTGAATGTGTTAGTATAAATCTTGATAGGGATTATGTTGGTAAACTAGATTCTATTTCTGCATGTGTTAGTATTAATCTTGATAGGGATTATGCTGGTACATATTGATAGGGATTATGCTGGTAAACATATCTTTATCCTATCTGACAGTCAGGCTGCTCTTAAAGCACTCGATAGTTCCCGATTTGTTTTGAAACTTGTTTGGGAATGTCATCTTCTCATTGAGGAACTGGCCACCAAGAACAGGGTGCAGCTTGTATGGGTGCCAGGGCACAAGGGGATTGGGAGCAGTGAGGTTGCTGATAGGCTTGCCCCTTTTTTGGACCTGAGCCTGTCCTGGGCATTGGTTCAGATGTCTTTGAGCGGGTTGTCAAGGACTGGCAGGTGGCCCAGCATCTCATTTTCTGGAGGTCTGTCTCTGGTCTTAGGCAGGTGAAGGCTCTCATTTTGGGTTGCTCTGCTCAGTGAACTAAAGAGTTACTTTTTCTGAATAAACATGAAGTTAGGATTGTTACAGGACTTCTTACAAGACACTGTCATCTTAGTAGACATCTTCACTTGATTGGGCTTGTTGACAGCCCTATTTGTAGAAGATGTCAGTATTAGGAGGAAACTCCTCTTCACATTTTGTGTGAATGTGTGGCCCTTTCATGGCTTAGGCATGATCTCTTGGGGATGTATTTTCTTGTTCCGGAGGATCTTGCTACTGTCCCATTGAGGAAAATACTGTCGTTTGTTTTAAAGATGGGACTTCTTCTGGGATGATTTGATTGAGGGTGCACAACAGCAATGAGGAAAATACTGTCGTTTGTTTTAAAGATGGGACTTTTTCTGGGATGATTTGATTGAGGGTGCACAACAACCATTGTTGGTTGTGGTGCTTGAGCTGGACAGGATCCTAAAAATTAATAAATAATTCTCATTCTTCTCCCTCATCCACTTGCTTGTTTCACAATTATATAGTGCATAGGTACTGTATGTATGTACATATTTCATTTGCTGATTTGTTGATTAAGAGTCTAATTACAACTACATATTATAAACTTTTTATAATTTTTTGTTTTTCTTGGTAATAAAGAGCCAGTTAAGACTACATATATAACATAATATATATGTACCTGAAATTAGATTTGGGAATTTGTACATACCTGACTTTTGTAATTTTTGACTCAGATTATTCTTCCTGGTCATACCTATTCAGGATATTACTGTATATAAATAAAATATAGCACCAAATTACTGTATTAGCCTAAATAATAAAATGCATAGGGTATTTTTGAAAATAAAATAAAATGGACATATAATGTATTTGAAAAGTATGTAATAAGTAAAACTGAACTACAAGTTTTATTTTAAACTTTCACCCTTCAGTTCTTATATATAGTATTCGTATTAGGTATAAAGATTACGAATGTTTCTTTTCTATATTTTCTCAAGAATTTTTGTTTTACATGTTTCCTTAAACATGCTTCTGTTTCCATCAGTATATGTATTTGCAAAAGTTTTCCAGTAATTTGCATGCAATGAGATGTTCAGAAAATTCTTTTAACACAGCCAATTTATTCATAGCATTAGCAAAATTTCTTATTTTTTCTGTTTCTGGAAAGTCTCTTCCCAATCCTTTTTCACTGCCATCTTCTTCATTTATAGAATTTTCTTCTCTTCTTGACTGGATCAAATCACTCATAGTTTGATAACCTGCCTCTATTAAACAGTTTTGATCAATGTTGATATATTCTTGAGCATTTACACGCATATTAATGTCTTCAAGCTGTCCTATAAATGTCTGAATTCCATCAAGCTGCAATACTTCAGAAAATTCTTCCATTTCTTATTCAGGGTGACCAATGGTTTCAAAATCAAAACCACTTTTTCCTTTATAAAATGGACAAAAAATATTATTATTTCCATCTTATACAGGTTATTTTTATTCAGTGAAATTTTAAAATGCTTTCTGTTTCCACATTATATAGATATTTTACTTGATATTTCTATAGAAGTTGTTTAGGAATAAAAATATTTTCCATGTTGAGCAAGTTTTCCAGCTTGTACAATGTCCAGCTTAGACAGATTTTATTGTATTCATAATCATCAAAATTTGAATTAAAAAAATTTCTTTTAGATTCTTTTTATTTAGAATATACCAATTATCAGACAAATCTAAACAGAAATTAGCATACAAATATTACAAAAAATTACACTAATTGTGAACTTAATTCCTAGGAATTTTTCAAACTATCATCCTGAAGCTTTAGATTGAACAATTTAAAATTTCTGAACTTTTTATAGTTTGTTACTCACATTATCATATCTGTCATATGAATACAATAAGGCAAACTGTAAAGATTCATGCAAACTCAGAATATTCAACATATTTTTATAGTTATACTACAATACAGTAATATTGAATAAAAACTGATTATTTTTCAAAATGAGGAAAATGTACATCTGTATCTGCCCCACTTTATGCAATTAAAGAAAATATAATGCATTCCACTTTTGTTTTGTCTAAGTTATAATCAAATGCCCAATTTTCTAACAAAGATAAGCATAAAAAGCATGTCAAATAATAAATTTTTTAATGCCACTTCCCAATCATTGATTGATTCCATATTGGAATACATTTTAATCTCAATTATGAACTTCTCCCATCTGTAATAGAGGCAACAGGACTTTACATTTGGTGGAACAGTGACAGACAGGGCCTAGAATCAAATTTAGATAAATGAATTACTTATTATATGATTTCAGTATAGATATTAAGTAAGTCAATGGATTAATATCATAAATCACTAGGATTAACAGTCAAAGCAAAATCAGCGGTTCTCAGGAGACATTCTTAAACTTAAAAAAAACTTGTAATTATAGAAGTGCAATTTTTTTATTGAATTTACATAGCTTTTCTTTTTATCAGATACTAAGTGTCAAGGTATTCTAATATTCATTACAAGTTGTTATATCTGTAATAAGGATCAGCAGTGAGAAGAATAAATGAGATTGAATAGGGTTGAGCCTGGACACATCCTGAAAAATTTGGAAGTTTGAGACTCAGAATTAAACATGAATAAACATTATTAGTTGGGTCAAAGAATGCTATATATTCTTAGAAAATATGGTATTCTTTGATCTGATCAATAATGGTGACATTCATAAATAATCACATTTTTAAGTCAGGCAGCCATACCCATTTTTAGTAAGTTTTTATTTTATAAGTTTATTTTATCTTAACATATAAGTTTAAGTACTAAAGTCTGGGGTAGGCTTATACACAGGTTATGCATTTTTACCGATTTTCAAATTCTGAAGTGGGGGGGTCGGCTTATACACGAGTATATATATATACGGTAATATAAATAAAAAAATATAATCCTATTGTTTAAATTTATTATTCTAAAATTTCAGTAAACTGATTAACTGTTTATTGAAAACCTAAAATAATGATTAATGGCTTCCTTATATTTCTTATATTGAAATTACAGTAAAACTTCTATTTAATAAAAGACTTTACTGAATAAATTTCAGAAATAATAGATGCTGCTCATTAGACTAACAGTTATTTGTCCATTAAAATTTTTTCAATCGCCAAATTGCTGCTATTTCCTTATTATTCATTTAATAAAAGACTTTACTGAATAAATTTCAGAAATAATAGATGCTGCTCATTAGACTAATAGTTATTTGTCCATTAAAATTTTTTCAATGGCCAAATTGCTGCTGTTTCCTTATTGTTGATTTTGTTTTAGCACATTTATTTTATATGCATTTTTTTTAATGTACAGTATTACTTATTGAAGATTGTTATTTCATGGATCACTTTATTAACAGTGGTTTTAATATATTGTATTGATTATTATAGTATATGGACTTATATTCTGTTCATTGTCAAATAAATATTTGGATTTAACAAATGTAAAAACACACTTATAGAGAACAGAGGGGTGAGTCCCTTTAAATAAATATTTGTATAAAATAAAACAATGAGCAAAAAATAATAAAGAGAATAAAAAATTTTTAATGTACAGATCAGAAATAACAATATGGTTTTATTGGTTGGGTTTTTAATGTGAATAAACTGTTTTACATATTTCTTGGAAAAACATTATAATAAATGAAATCAAAAGAGAGAATTCAACAGAATATTGCAATATTCAGTTGTTTGATTGCAACTTGTCTGTGCTATTATAATAAATGAAATCAAAAGAGAGAATTCAACAGAATATTGCAATATTCAGTTGTTGTTTGATTGCAACTTGTCTGTGTTATTTGATATTCAAACCAGTATTCTTTAGCATGTAAAGTAAATTTTATTTATTGCATTAAATTTAATTAAATACTGAAAAATAATAAATTTAATTAAATACTAAGTTTTTTAGCTTAGAATTATTGATTATATATTGCAGAGTCCCAATCAGTTCATGTAGAGTGAATCCAAAGCAAGTTAGTTATTTATGTGCATGCAGTTTATTCATTTCAGTTATATATTCTACATGGGAACTAATTGCAGGTGCTCCTTAAATTATGAGCATTTGCTCTTATGAACACGAAATTTCATTTTTGAATTTCAGAAAATTTTAAAAGTGCTTCAAGAATTTTTAACATTATTATAGTAGATTGTTCTAGCAACCAATATAAAGTAAAATTACACAGTTATTTAACATATGACAGAATTTTATGATGGTGGTAATTATATCACAAAAAACTTCACTTTATAATGGAGATTTTTTATTCAAATCCATGAAATAAAAACTTCTATTTGGTCCATTTCTAAAATATATTATAAAATACAATATATAAAGTTATTTTAGTGCTAGAGGCAAAACAAACAGAAATAAAAACTTCTATTTGGTCCATTTCTAAAATATATTATAAAATACAATATATAAAATTATTTTAGTGCTAGAGGCAAAACAAAAATAGTATCCAAATTACAAATAAAACTTATGCATGAGTTAAGTTCATAATTCAAGAAATGTCTATACCTATAATATAATTTTTATATATAAACATATGCTGGTCATTTAAAGATCTAATAGATGAATTATAAATAGTTCTTGATTTTACAAGTTAATTCATTCTTGGAGTAAATTTGTAAACCAAAAATCAGTTTCCCATAAGCATTAATGTTAAAAATGGATTCTGTTCCCAACAATTAGTGATTGTGCTCAAGATTCTCGTGTTGAGAAATCTTGAAATTTAAAAAAAATTTCATTCTCAATTCTTGACAATTTTTTATTATTATTATTTCAGAATTCCCAGTTCTCAAGAAAAATTCTGATAAATCTCGGGAATTAAAAAAATTCTGTGAATTTGTATTCTAAAAATTTTGTAGCAATACATTAACTATTTTGCCACTCTTTGCCTCTGGGATGTCTTCAAATCAATAAACTAAGTGCATCTCGGGAATTAAAAAAATTCTGTGAATTTGTATTCTAAAAATTTTATAGCAATACATTAACTATTTTGCCACTCTTTGCCTCTGGGATGTCTTCGAATCAATAAACTAAGTGCCGTTATGCAGTTTATCCATATCACTTTTACTAACTTTATATTTCAAACAGAAAAATTTTCTGAAACTAATTACAAAATAATACTTAAAACAGTCATATAAACCTAAATAACATATAGATCAATAAATTCTACAAAATCATTCATTTTATTCAATTTTAAAGATTTCTATTATTGTAAATCTGCCATGTCATGCAATAGGCAGATTTGTGATGACATTTACATAACAAAGCCAAAACAGATATCTGGTTTTTACCTCATTCAGTGGTTCGCCAGGGTAACAATGATGTTTAATGATGTATATGGTAAATAGGGGATTTACTATAGTGTGATCTGATGTAGTGTATCAGAGGATATGAGTGAATAGCTAGCCCTCAATCATTCTCCAAAATTTCTAAATAGGGGATTTACTATAGTGTGATCTGATATAGTGTATCAGAGGATATGAGTGAATATGAGTGTATCAGAGGATATGAGTAGCCCTCAGTCATTCTCCAAAATTCTCATTTAATAAATTCTCAATAATGGCCAGGGATTATAGAGCTATCTTAGAAAATTACATAGCCCCAAAATAGGTGGATTCTAAAATGTTTATAAGAGGTACAGTTCGTTCCAAAAAGTTAGTCACCCACTTCGCAGGGGCTGAGCTTACTAACTCATTTAGTTTTCCTGTAATGTCACAGAGAAAAGCAAGATCAAGAACCCACTTATCATCTTCCAATTGAGGATATGATTTGTTAGCTGTTGCCATAAACTCCTTTATTTCAGGCAAAAGATCCAAGAATCTTTTTAAAAACTTAGCATGGCTCAGCCATCTTATATCAGTGTGCAATAGTAATTCCCCAAGATCAGATTCTCATTCTTTTAGTAATGCTCTGAATTTTCATCTTTACAAACTGCCTCCACGAATAGAATTAACTATTTTGAATGCTACATTCATCACATTGTCTGAATTTAATATCTTTGAGCACAAAACCTGCTGGTGGATAATGCAATGGTAGTTGGTAAAACTTGGAATATCATCATCATTTTTACAAAGAGTTATAAACCCATTATACTTCCTAACCATAGCAGGAGCTCCATCAGTAGTAATCGACACCAGTTTTTATGTATTAGAAATTCTGTTTTATTAATAAAAGACTCGAATGAATTATACATATCTTGACATTGTCACTTCATTGGTAAAATTGTTAACAATTCTTCAGTAACAGACATATCTTGAAATCCCATTCGAATAAATACATATAGCTGTGAGATATCAGTGACATCTGTTGATTTGTCGAATTGCAAGGATAGGAACCTGCATTTATTAATATATTACATATCTTGAAATCCCATTCGAATAAATACATATAGCTGTGAGATATCAGTGACATCTTTTGATTTGTCGAATTGCAAGGATAGGAACCTGCATTTATTAATATTTTCTTTAAGTAACTCTTCTAAATTTCTACTCATCGCTTCTGTTCTACGCATAACGGTGTTAATATATTCTTTAAGTAACTCTTCTAAATTTCTACTCATCACTTCTGTTCTATGCATAACGGCATTTCGCGATAGTGACAATTCTTTAATGGAAGAAATTATTTCAGATTTATTTTTAAAATTTTGAAACAACAATTCTCCAGCCTTGATAAAAACTCTTTCCATATTTCACCATCTTCAAAGGGCTTCTTATGTTTTAATAAAATTTCAGCCACTTTAAATGAAGCCATGGTAGCTGTCTTCGACTTCGTACTTGATCTCATAAGAAATGATCGTCGCATAGATAATTGTCATTAATTCTCCGAATTTTGTCTTCCGCAACTCAGTGCCAAGTGGATAATTATTTTCATATTGTTTATGGACTAGTCTAAAATGTCTTTTAACATTGGCCCTTTTAGGAAGTGCTACGCTTGAAAGACAAATAATGCAAATACATTTATCATTCTTTATCGTAAAAAAAAATTTCTCTTCTCATTCATCATGATAGTGATATGTTTTCAGCTTTTTGGAATTTGTGATTGGTTGACTCATTGTGGGACAAATAATAAAGCTAAAATAAATTGAATTTGTCAATAAAATAAACGATCATCGTAATTAAAGCTGAAATTACATGAAATGTTATTTCAGATTTATTTTTAAAATTTTGAAACAACAATTCTCCAGCCTTGATAAAAACTCTCTTTCCATATTTCACCATCTTCAAAGGGCTTCTTATGTTTCAGTAAAATTTCAGCCACCTTAAATGAAGCCATGGTAGCTGTTTTCGACTTCGTACTCGATCTCATAAGAAATGATCGTCACATAGATAATTGTCATTAATTCTCCGAATTTTGTCTTCCGCAACTCAGTGCCAAGTGGATAATTATTTTCATATTGTTTATGGACTGTTCTAAAATGTCTTTCAACATTGGCCCTTTTAGGAAGTGCTACGCTTGAAAGACAAATAATGCAAATACATTTATCCTTCTTTGTCGTAAAAAAAAATTTCTCTTCTCATTCATCATGATAGTGATATGTTTTCAGCTTTTTGGAATTTGTGATTGGTTGACTCATTGTGGGACAAATAATAAAGCTAAAATAAATTGAATTTGTCAATAAAATAAACGATCATCGTAATTAAAGCTGAAATTACATGAAATGACGAAACGTCTATTACTTTCAGATGATCGCTAAGTATAACTTTCATTGGGTTGAAACTGAAGGCACTTGACAAACGAACAACACATCTGACAACTGTCAACTGTCTGAAAAATTGAGGTTATATGTAATGTTGCGAGGGTGCCACTAGGGGTGCGATGGTGCTTTCAAGTTTACATTTCAAGCAATCTCTTATGGGGATAGACAAAACTATAATGAAGTAATTTATATAAAAGGTAAACAAAATGGATACACTTTTGTAAATTGACCATGGAAAAATTAGAAGTAATTTATATAAAAGGTAAACAAAATGGATACACTTTTGTAAATTGACCATGGAAAATTATACTGTATCTTATGAAACCGAACAAATTGATTCTTGTTTCAATGCATCAGACAGACGGGCAACTAGAAATGTAAACGCGGTCGATAAAATTATACTGTATCTTATGAAACCAAACAAATTGATTCTTGTTTCAATGCATCAGACAGACAGGCGACTAGGAATGTAAACGCGGTCGACGCTTTGGCCATCCAGGTATAGATAGTCAAATATAGTGACTTTTAAAAAATAAGTAGTTGCATAAGCTCATATAAGTCTAAATAAGATTGGACACAAAAATTCCATTTCTGGAAATTTTGTATCCAAACACAGTACCCATTTAGCAGATGTATGTAGATTCTGTGTATTAAAATCTATTTTAATAAAAAACTATCAGTAATTATTAAAGCAAATGTGATTATTTTTTCAATATAATTAAAATATTAAATATAAAACAACCCAAAATATTATTTGTTTTCATTTTGCATTTTTTCTGCCTCATTTTGTTTTTATCCTTATTAAAAACAGATAATTTTTTAAGTAAAAATTTTTTAAGAAGTCTCGAGATTCTCAAGAATTTCCGAAAGGAAATCTCGAATCTTGAGAAATAAATAAATTATTAATTCAGGGATTCCCAAATCTCAAGAAAGCAAAAAGTTCAGGAAAACATATTTTGCATTTTTTCTGCCTCATTTTGTTTTTATCCTTATTAAAAACAGATATTTTTTTAAGTAAAAATTTTTTAAGAAGTCTTGAGATTCTCAAGAATTTCCGAAAGGAAATCTCGAATGTTGAGAAATAAATAAATTATTAATTCAGGGATTCCAAAATCTTAAGAAAGCAAAAAGTTCAGGAAAACACAATCACTACCAACAATGAAATTTGACTATAATAAAATTAAGTAAATGCCAACAGAATCAATAGTTTATGATGAAACAATGATTTATCTATCAAAATAAATGAAAATGTGATCTTTAAAATCAAGCAAATTATAATAATAAAGAAGTCATTAGAGAATTTTTATTCTTCATTATTATTGACATAAGTATGTGAACTTTTTTTACTGATGAATTGCTGCCTTTTATACAATTCAAGAATGAAAGTTATTTACATAATGTACTGGTGAAATCATAGCAGCCAGAGGACACACTACTTCTGCTTCTCATACCATCATTTTGATTTTTCAATTTCATAGCAGATGATGAAGTTTCTACTACAAACTCAGTCATACTGTATTATATAGCTGCTTATGTCATTTAAAATGCCTATTTATGAATATTTAGTATTTTATTTTTGCAATTAATGTTCATACTTTTGATTTTTTGATACTTCATATTTCAAAAACAACTCACAACCTTTGAACTTGTTAGCAGGAACTCATAAACTTACCTGTAGCACAAGTAGCATTATTTGTAAATCTTTTGTCAGTTGCTGTTAAAATATCAGTAATTATGTAAACACTTTGAACAATTACTGAAGTTTGAACTGGGCTTATTTTTCATAATAATTAATTAAAAACAATTTACACCTAACCATTGATATACACTGTAGACTGGTTCTGTGAAAGTACAGTGTAAATCAAAGCTAATATTTGTATAAAAATCAAGGGATATGTTTCATAGCATTCAAATAAATAATTTGCATTTTACTTAAAATAAATAAATTTAATACTAATTTTATACAGATATACAACAAAAATTTAAAATTTATTATTAAATTTTTGTTGGAACTAATTTTATATTGATATACAAGTGCAAACTGTTTCAAAAGTTTGAAAACAAGTTTATTCCAAATTTTCTTGTTAATTTAATATCAAAACAGTTTTATTTCTTAATAACAAAATTGCCATTACTCTGGTAATTTCCTCCATCTCTGAATTTTTTTAAATTTGTTTTCTAAAGAAATTTTCAGAATTGCTCAATAAAATCTATTATTAGTGTTTACTTTTTACTTTTATTTAATTCCTTATAAATCTCTTCATATTGAGTTTCGTAAATTGATCTCTTCGTATTGAGTTTCATAATTCCCTTCCAAATCTTAAACTGTGATCCATGTTTGGATCAATGTCGAGGAAATAATTTATTGAAAAATTACCTGAATATATTGCACTGTACAATATAGCATAGAGGTCACTCACCAATATTGATATAACAGCCAAGGATTTTGTTGTCTTCAGTCTAGAATATTATTATGATCATCTTTGTTGCCTATGCTCAATCTAAATCATGTTAAATTGAAATCATATTGTGTAAAATGAAAAATCAGTATGTTTTTCAATTGTGCTAAATCAAAATTGTGCAATTCAAGTACTGTGTAAATTGAGGGTTAGGTGTATTTTTAATTTCCTATTAATATTTTGAAGATTGACTCTAAGTTAAATTCATAGTGTATAACTTGCCATCAGCAATTGACAACAAGTGAAGGCTGTATTGGTGATAGAATTATAGAATTTTTTAACTCAGATGGGAGATACTTAACACAATTCTGTAGACATCACATTTTATTTTAAATTGATTCTTGCCATCTGATAATGAATTTTGAAATTATATTTTCCTAAATAATACAAAAAATTCAAAAAGAAAAATTGCATATCATCTCAATATTATAAAAAAGATAAATATTTATGTTATTTATGTATAAATAATATATCAACATAAATATCATCAAATTCCAAATAATAAAAAGCTAATTTCACTTTATAAAATAATAAAACATGATCTGAGTTTTATTAATTTTGAAAAATGTATATTTTTCAAAAATTTATAAAAATTTTACTATTTATTATTGTAGTACTAAATCCAATCAAAAAATCTCATATGTAAAATAATATATAGATGTGTATATAGAAAATTAATCTTCATTTTCCTTCTTAATTTTGACTCAATTATGTTGAAATTTTCATAAGACCTCAGTAATCTAAATGATATCTACATCCCAAATTTTATTAAGATTGATTGAATGATACAACTTATAGAGATGTCTGCATAAAAGGAGAAAAGATTATTAAATAAAGAAATTTGAAAATACCGTATTACTTCGAATTTAAGCCGTGCTTTTTATTCAAATTTTTAAGATAAAAATTTTGGGTGTGGCTTAAATTCAAAGCGAATATTTTAACATCTTATTTCTCTCGATCTCCCATTCCCTGATTGGGAGTGGGAGGTCAGGAGAAATAAGATGTTAAAATATTCGTTTTGAATTTAAGCCACACCCAAATTTTATATCTTAAAAATTATTATGGGGAGAAATAAGATGTTAAAGATGTCATTGATCCTCATGATTAGGTTTTTGCTTTACGCTTTACGCATGACCATAGTATTATAACCATTGATAACAGTTTATTTGGTGGTCCCCTGTTTGTAGTTCTCTGATTTAATCCAGTTGTGGTTTGATAGTAGCTGTGTAAAATCATGTCGTATCTGGCCAAATTTTAATTATAAGAAAAATCACAAATTAATATGATGCTGTTTATAACCACTGATAGAAACAAATTGCTACCTTTTATTATTTTAAACAAAAAACTTCTTAAAAATTATTATGGGGAGAAATAAGATGTTAAAGATGTCATTGATCCTCATGATTGGGTTTTTGCTTTACGCTTTACGCATGACCATAGTATTATGACCATTGATAACAGTTTATTTGGTGGTCCCCTGTTCGTAGTTCTCTGATTTAATCCAGTTGTGGTTTGATAGTAGCTGTGTAATCATGTCGTATCTGGCCAAATTTTAATTATAAGAAAAATCACAAATTAATATAATGCTGTTTATAACCGCTGATAGAAACAAATTGCTACCTTTTATTATTTTAAACAAAAAATCGCACCCAAGGAAAATTTTCCTAAGGATGTTATAATTCGACTACAAAAAAAATGCATGGATGACAACAGAATTGATGATAGATTGATTAGAACATGTTTGGGAGAAGAGACTAAACATGTTCTAATCAATCTCAATAAATTAGGTAGCTTATTATGTATATTAGTACCTATTTCAGTAAATAAAAATGTTTCTTATTTTTCAATACCTATTGTAAAAAAATTTTTTCCAATTTTAAAATCCTACTGCGGCTTAAATTCGAAGTAATACGGTAGTGAAAATTATTAAAACAGCTTTCACTTTTTGATTACTTTTCTTGAATAATTGTCAGATCTAGCTTAGAATTGATTTTTGGCTGAAATGGCTCCTATAATAAGAATCAGTCAGTGACTACTATACTTTGTTTAGAGTCACTGCCTATATTATTTTCTACTATAGTACTGAATATTCAATGTACTTGGCCATTTGTTTTTTATTGTGACGTGGCATGGCTGACACTTTTGAGTACCAAATATTGGAATCTATATGATCAAATAATACCAAGATAAAAACCAAATTAAATGAAATTATTTTTATCTTTCTTTTATTTTTTAATTTTAAGAAACAATCAGATTTATAAAAATTATAACATTAAATTGATTTCACCAATAAATAAAATAAAAAATGACAAATAGAAATAAGAAATAATACTATCAAAATTCAATAAACTATATAAATATAAAATGACAAATAGAAATAAGAAATAATACTATCAAAATTCAATAAACTGTAGCATTTAATAGCAGTTTTAACTTATAAATGTATTTTATTAATTAAGATTAATAAAATATGTTTATATGTTAAAACTGCTATTGTGCTATAATTTATTGAATTTTGAAATAATTTGATTATAATTAGAGTTAATTAAATAACTATATTAACAAAACTTTAATAATTCAAATGACAAAAAACATGATTTTTACAAAGATTTCTTTTCAAAATTTATAACAAGTTCAAAATAAAAATTGAGTTTGCTACTAATATTATATAATTACCAAATTGTATTATTCAATATTTCAAAATGAACAGAGGTGGTTGTATGAAAGCTTTCAGTCTGAAAGATCAAAAAATGAATTCTCATTTCCATTTTTTATGTTTAAGGGAACGGGTTAGAAACAATTTTTGTATGAATATGTTGACCAGATTCAACAGGCAATTCTCTTATCCTATCACCACAATTGTCCTGTCAGGACTACTCACTTATCAAGGCAAGTTCCTTGGTGGAATGAATGACTGGGCGGTCTTAGACCTAACATTAGGCGGCTTTTTAATAAAACTAGGAGGACTGGTGATTGGGACACATATAGGAGTGCTCTCACTGGTTATAATAAGGCCATTAAAAAAGATAAAAAGTCTTCCTGGAAATGGTATTGTCAGGGAATTACGGATAAACCTGAGGTATCCAGACTTGTGAAGATAATGTCTAATGGAAATTTTTGTAGGGTTGGTTCTCTTAAGCTGCCTGATGGCAGTACAACTAGTACCTGCAGGGATTCTTTAAAGGAAATTTTTCAGGTACACTTTCCTGGGTCTATTTTGATTGAGAATTCATTCTTCTTGCAGATGCAGTCTGACCTTGATGGACATAATTATCATGCCACAAGGGAGGATTGGCGCCTTGTGAGGGGGGTGATTTATAGCCCATCTAATATTAGACTGATTAGTGTTTTTAAGCCTTTTAAGTCAGCGGGACCAGATGGCATTTTGCCAGTGTTCTTACAACAGGGCATTGATGTTCTGGCCTCTCCTCTTTGCCGTGTCTTTCGGGCCTGTTTGGCTTTTGGCTATGTTTCATGGTCCTGGAGGCAGGTAAGGGTTTCTTTTATATCTAAGCCTGGACGTAATTCTTATACCGAGGCTAAGTCTTATCGTCCGGTCAGCCTGATGTCCTTTTTATTGACGACATTGGAACGTATGTTAGGGATCGGGCCTTGTCTAGGACCCCCCTTTGTCGCAGTCAATTTACCTATCAATCTGGCAAATCGACTGAGCATGCTCTTCATGAGGTTGTTTCGCTCATTGAGAGGGCTATTGGGTACAAGGAGATTGCCCTTGGTGCTTTCCTTGATATTCAAGGGGCTTTTGACTCTACTTCTTTTGAGCAAATTAGCCTTGCTGCTATTAGGCATGGAGTCAGCTCAACAATTGTTCGCTGGATTGGCTCCATGCTGAGGCATAGAGTTGTTT